>JAVSBT010447049.1:0-10299 GCA_033118115.1 Pharyngocirrus eroticus
TAGCTTCAATATATGCTTCTAAATTGGAAAATGCTGTTTATTCAGTGTCTTAAATTTAGTGGAAGTTCTACTTCAAGTGTGTGTGTGGGGGGGGGGGGGGTAGGAGTTGATATGAAATTGACTACATCTTTAAGTTGGCATACAAGCTACCAATATATCATGCTCGTCTTTGCAATTACATTGCATTCCTAACTTTTTGCTAGGACTTCTAACAGAGTAATTAAATAACAGTAGATTACACTAAGAACCACTTTTTTTTACATTTTCAGAATTCTGTGATATCTATTCCCATGTGGTATTAAGCTGATGGAATCTAAGCTATTTAGAAGTTCCAAATCTTTAATTCAATTATGTTGTATGGATTTTTTATAGGACTATAGAAATAAATTCATTTTATGAAATAACATTTGAGTTCAATGCTGAGAGAGCCAAAAGACTTGTAAGAAAAGTTTAGATGAAAAATCTTTCAATAAAAAAGATATTGAATGCTTTGTTAAGCTAGGAGTATGATACAATAACTGACAATTCAGGTCTGACATGTCATGTGGTATCATTTAACTTCTTCAATGACAACACCAAACACATAAGTTCAGAATATGTTCATCACTTAATTTGTTTAAAGTAAACCTGCATGGATTTTTCTTAAAAGTACATTAGTTCAATAACTGGATATATGTCTAGTGCTCGGGTTCTCCTTTGGTGAGTCATCTCGTCTCCGATCCCTGAATCTGTCCATCTTGGGTGGTGCTTTACCATTCAAACCAAATAGCTTTTAGCTTCAGCTCCTAGGCGATGCTGTGTGTGTCTTCCAGAATTTCAACTGATCTCCAGTGAAATATTACTTAACTTGCATACACAGGGCCTTCAAGTGAACAATCATGTGCTGCTATAACACTCTCAACACAGTCACAATGCCATAATTATGAAAAGATACAATATCCCAATTTTCTTCCTTCAGTTGTATCAGAAGTCACAGTCTCTGTTTTTTTTAAACGAAAAAAACAGTATGGAAGAAAAAAATAGGGAACATCTAAGTTTTGATGTTTGGCACACTCATCAACAAACACATCAAATATAAAACCTGATACCGTACCTCCTTGAACCACTGCAGTAGCATAAAGGAGCTCCTAGACCTTTCTGTAGATGAGCTATCAAAGCGATTTCTATTAGGGCTGATTGCCTACAGGGTAAAAACTCTCTCTCAATAGAGATCAATTTTTTGTCTCGTCAAGGGTATGGATCAGTGTACAGGTTGCTGTTGGTACTGCCACAAATTCTATTAAACGAAACCCTGCAAGGTTCTTATAAGGTCAGGATTCACTTAAATTTTATTATAAAGTTATTTAATTTGAGTCTATCTTGTCTCTGTATATATAACATTTCATGTCATCTTGCTTTTTTTTTCAATGAGATTTATGTTTTAGTGACATCAGGTTTGTTTGAAAGAAGGAGGACACTATATCAGTTTCTTAAGAGGAACATCTGCTGATATTGTAACTTTTTCAGAGCAAGATTTTTTTCTGTCCAGGATTTAAGATAGCTTGTCTTCTTGGAAAAAAATGCACAATTGTATTGAGTGATGGTATAATCATATCAGACTAAAGAACTATTGACTTTCCCAGCACATGGGTCCAAACTTAATCTATTTACACACAGGGGAAAGGTCAAATCTAGGAGATTAATTCCTGGTTCATTTTATTTGGTTTTCTTTTGGTCACAAAGAGGTCAAATAAAGCAAACAAAAAGACTTTGAAAGAAGTTACGCAATTATATAATCACTTGATTCCTTTTGGTGGGTTTCCATTATGACAAAGTACAAATTGTGTTCTCATGATTATTATTTTTAGGATTAGTTCATTGTCATAACAGACAGTTGAGAATAAACTGTAGATGTTTTGAGTCTGCATCTTAGTTTTGAAAGTGTTTGCCAAGAACCCTTTGTTTACAAATATATAAATACAGTGGAACCCCTCAACAAAGAGCACTTGATAACCAGGACACTCTCTATTAAGGACAACATTCCCATGTCACTATTTCAGTCCCATTGCCTTCAATGCTAACTATAGCAGACTGTCCAGTGGACACTTTTTCTTGTCCAAAATGGCCAAATCACCAGCCTATAGTGGACAAAGGTCAAGTACAAAAAGTCAACAACATACATGCATATTTTATACTGACCTTGGGTAATCACAACTTTTTTTTTCCCTTAGGTCTTATAATTTTTTTAATAGTTTTTATCTATGTGTAAGATATTTCTACCTCAATCCCATCCTGATAGGAGATTTTTTTTGCCCATCAGATCTACCCTGAACATACTTATCTACATCATCTTCAAAAGCTAAACCCAGGTATATATCTAGAGTATCTTATGCTTGAACTCATTAGCCTTATCAAGCCATGCTTTGATGCCTCCATATCAGAGTACAAATCCTTTTATTCTGTGTTCAAGTAATCAGGCTGGCTTTATGTTGACTATTGAACTACTGGGGAAAACTATGTGACTGAGATCATATCCACCTCACCTGAATATAAGTGTACTAAGACTATACAAGATCTGGATTGACATCACTCTTAGTCAAGGTGCATCCTCATTGGTGATTTCACAACAATTCTGTTTACATGTGTTTCTTTAATCCTTTCATTGTTTATGTGTTTCTTTTCTCCCTGAGTTTAGACACAAAATGTTGTTTCCTCAAGACGGGCATGGTATTTTGATCAAAATTAAAATTGGGCCCCAATTTATTGAAACTGAAATGAGTTGGTCTCCCTCACCAGGTGATGATTCTCTAAAGGATCAGGACTCATCACAGTTAGTTAGCCACATATTGGCCATGGTTAGACATTTAGAATGTAAAGAAAGTATTTGAATAGAAAAGTGTGTCTTACCGATTAAACATGGCCAATATCAACTTTAATTTTTTTTCAAATTAATTCCAAAAGTGTGTCAAATCACAGCCTATATCATAATAAAATATACAAAATATTGACCCAATTAAAAGTTTAGTCATTTCCCTAACAAGCATGCTATCTAGCACTTTGGCAAACAATCTATTTATCTTTGGCAAATTTGAAAAAAATGCAAAAAAGCTTGTGAATGATAGTTTTATCCACACTATACTATGTGAATGCCGCAATGCAGTACCCTGTTCTTGTAATGTCTTACTACAGTTTGCTATCACCCAAATTCATTCTATCTTTTGTAACGAATACATACCCAATAACAATATATACCCAAAGGAACCAAAAATTTTTTTCTCTGATTAAGCAGTAACAAGACTTCTAAATCTCAAAGTGACTGAAGAATAAGATATGACATTTTGGCTTCCCTTTTAGATTAAAATATTGAGAGATGAAGCAGAAGTGAAAGGTCACAATATAGGGGATTTATCTCCACTCTTGTTTATGACAAATAATTCAAATGGCTATTTTATACAAATAAGACTGCAGGAAGCATTGGATTACACTAGGCTTTTTTCTCAATTGTTCCAAGAAATAAAAAAACATCATGTCTTGTAACTTTCTTATTAAAAAACCTTAATAATTCTGAAGCAGTATTACCATATTTTGTAATCATTATTTTGTTTTTGCTTGTTTTATGATCATTAAATAAAACATTAATAAAGCATTAAATTCTATAACAGCTAGCAGTACTCATTTTAAAACTCTTCCATGATAACAAAAGGACAACAATATCATCCAAAAATGGCCACCTCCCGTCACAGCAAAAACTATAATTTTGGCATTAAAGTTTCATAGGCTTTCACTTGTTTTACTGAGAACATTTCTAGGAAAAATCTCCAAGGAAATTATGCCATAAAACCATAAACGACCAAAATGTCACTATCAAGTACAATCTAGATGGATTACTGCGAATCAAGTGGTGAAAGCATGTAGGATATTGCCACATTAGCACAGTATGATATTGTTTTCCTCACGCTGTATTCTATGATTTAAAAGGACTGTAATTTTTATCTCAAATCATGACTGAATTTTTCATGTGTCTTCTTGTGTAATATTGTAATTTTAAAAAGTCATAATTAAAGGGGATCGTTCAACCTGAGCAGTTTCTACCAAACAGCATAAACTAAAAATGCCATAATACACAGAAGCCAACTGAATGAGCATTAACCAACCAACTGACCAACCAACCAACCAACCAACCAACCAACCAACCAACCAACCAACCATCCAACAAACAAACCAAAAATACAAACAAACAGTCAGGTGTGTCCAATACGTACAACTCAATTAACGATCAATTAGAATGTACCTCATTTCTGTAAACAATCGTTTTCTGGGCATACATCTTACAGGGGGGAAAAAACTATGGGAGCAAGAGAAATCTGCAATAGGAAATAGCTAAAGGCAGGGGCTATCAATTATATATATAAGATACTACATTGATTTCACATTTTCCCCTAATGATAACAACAATTCTCCCCAGAAGCTCAACATTATCATTCTTATATTGACTGATTGAGTGTTTATTATTTTCTGATGGACTATGATTGCAAGGAAGCTGATATTTTTGCTATCACAACCTTTGTTTGGACGTAACAGTCAAACTAACACAATAATTGATTTGCCTAAGATTGCTATAAGTACATCTATTGGGCTTGAGGGGTGGTTGTTCACTGCATTTAGAGCTTGTCTACAGAGCCAAAGGCAGAAAGTTCAATCCCTTACCTTTTGACTAAGTTTTTGTCAAAGGAATATACATTAACTCAAGATAATTAGCAAATTTAATTTCAAATTAATACTTCATCCTCCATTATAAAAAAGAAAATTAAGCAAAAATACTTTCAAGGTGGTTTTGTTTTTATGTAAAAGATATTTTGTCACTGGTGTATGACATCTTCAAACATTGTTGATACAAACACAAAACCAACATGAAAATAACTTTTTTCAGATTTTAATTTTGTGAATACTATACAAAAAAGTGATAACTTTCTTGTATAGTTTGCTCATTTTTGAGATTAATTACATTGAGCCAGTTTTAAAAATCATTCATATGCTAGAATTTCAATCTCACAGTACCTCAACACAGGCTGGACTGAAAACTCCAAAAGTAATCAGCACCTTAAAGTTGATTTAGTTTTGTATTCTATAGGCGCAATTTTGACCACTGCTTCCACTAATCCATTTGTGAACTTTAAGGGACGCAAAGTGATAAGAAGGTACTTAGACAATATCCAGAAAGAGCTACTTTCCTCAAAGGAGCTAGAGGATAGGATGACCTTTAAAGATTCTTATGCATCAGTGGAACCACAATTGGGTGGCACTTAAAGAACTGCCATTGAAAAGATACTCCGCCCTGTCTTGAATGAATAAATACCTATAAAGTCAATTAAAAAGCAATTATTTATCTAAACTTGCCAGTGGTGGTCAAGTTAGGCAGGCTTGCAGTTAGAGTATGCTAGTCAGCCATGAAAAGGGCTTAAACCAAAAGAAGGTCAATTTATATCTCAAGCTAGTTCAGCCATACAAAATGGAGGTAATCTGCATATAAAAAAGTCATTCCATGGATGGTCCAAATTTAGAAGGTATAATGCAAGCTAAATATTGACCAGCAATGTCTTCGAGGTGTGTATTTAAACTACAATTAAACAGTACATGACAGGTACAACAGCAAGTACACAAAGTTCTTATAAAATAATCCATGTTTCATGGCATTCCAATGAAATCATAATCAAATATTTTATTTCAGTGGAACATTTGTTCCTATAGTGTTCATTGGACGTAATATGTTAATGATCGATAACATTACCTACAAAGTTAAGCAGAAACCACATTGGAGGCATGATTCCATTCCAGGATAATCTTCCAGGAATTCTTGATACTTAATTCCTTATAACATTCACAGCCAATTTACTCCCAGTTGAATCCAACATTAAAGCAACACAATAAGAAAAAAGGTTAATGGACTTCTAATACACATAATAACCCTAATTAGTAAGCTGGAACTGATTATACCTCAACTAATTGGTATTTAATTATATCATCAACACAACCACTACTCCCTATTCACAACTACACAATATGCATTTACATACACAAAAAAAAAGCATACATGTATGTCAGCCAGTCCCAATTTCGGTGCAGATTATTCTCTAGAAATTCCTTGTCTTGTGAGGATTGGTGACATCAGCTAGCTGCTTTTGTTGTGGCTTGATCTAAGATCTTTAGGGACAGAGATCTGTGACTGCGATCAGTAGAGCTGAGCTAAAATCAAATGGCCATCCATTCCACATGGATTGGGTTATTGTCATCATGTAATTCCTGGCGGCGGGATTGCGGTCACATCAACTTGGTGATATTTAAGCATACCAAAGCCTGGTGTTATCTGTTAGAAATAAGTGCTGTTTAGCATTGTTGGTGATACTTAGTGGTACAATGGCATCAATAGTAGTAATAGTGGTATAAAAATATCACTATTTTGTGTGCTATTTCTTACTAATGAGCACTATTTGTAAAAGAACAACACCAATAAATGATATATTGGCACCACTAACGTTAGTGTCTATGCCATTGTACCAGTAAATATCACAAACAACACTAAACATCACAAACAACACTCAACAGTCTACTTCAGTACACTGAGATTATGAATAACAACTAAACAGTTTGTACACTTATGCCTTTGCAAGGAAAATTTGACCATGTATAGGCTAAACAGTAAGAACACTGCTATGGATTAATGAGCACCCAAACAAATTATTAGTAATAAAGAATGATGAGAGTAACAGAATATGATAAAGGGATGCTGAAAGCAAGAAGCCAGGATTTAAATAAAGAGTATTTTCATTGGCATCTTCTCAGAAATGGTACACTTTAATGTGTCCCATTTCAGGGAATGGACACTTCCATATGGACAATTTGAATAAAAAGAGTGACTTTCATACAGATTTTTCAGGAAAAATCATGCTTTACCCCCAGAGGAGGGTTTCTATTAAAGCCTAAGAATGACCTGCAAGTGATAGTGATGATTGTGAGGGGATTCTCTAAAAATATTACAGCCCAGCCCACTCTTCTTAATATTCTACCAAAACTTGAAAAATCTAATATCCTTTCTCTACATACATCAATATGATCATAATAAACTTTCCAATCTATTCTCACTTGGGAGGTAGGAAGGAACAAATAAAGAACAGAGTGTCATTTTGAATTGGAAAATAAGACAGCATATAAAAAACCCTAGAAATAAGCATTTTAAAGCCAAAGTAAAAATAAACATTCAATTCAATAATATTAATACAAACCCTGGAAAACATTACTTTTATAAGTGATAACACAATACCAGTCCCATCTCCAAATGAATGCAAAAAATGTGAATCCTTTCATTGAGGATATTCAACTGTTCCTCGGGCATGACTATGTATTTAGTTATGTAAATTTGATATTGCACTTTTCCTTTTATGAAGCCATATTGAAAGTGTCTATTGAGCCGTTGGGAAGTCTGTGTGTTCAATCACAATGAATCCCAATTGACCTAGATCTCTTAATGTCAATAATATGAAAATATTTCCCTCCATCAGATTTATACCACTACAGGATAAGCATGGGTCTGATGGGTCAATAGACAGAGTTTACTGCTTTGTTTTCTTGTAGTTATAGACGTATCTTTTATTCTACCTACGATCCCTTTTTGAAGCCAAAGTCCAAAATACTGTGGGTCTAAGACAGACCAGACCAGACCAGACCATTTAACTTATACCCTCCCTTATAAAGCATTGGCAAGTCCATTATACATTCTCAACTTTGAACAATGTCCTGTGGAAACAACATACTATGCAGTCCCACTGACCACAAAAATATGATTTGCACCCTGGAGCCCAAGATTGATATCTTTGGATTGTTAATAGAGAGAGACATATTCATTTTATTTTTCAGAAGGTGTTCTGAATCTAGAGGTTTCCTTATCACCAGGAGTCCTACTCTTAGAAGCATCCCTTTTACAAGATATCCGGAATAGTGGAATAGTCGCACACATATCTAGTGGTTGTTGCACAATAATTTGTCATAAAAGATTATCTTTCTATCCATGCCTTGAGGAGCATTTACACAGAATTATTTTTCGCCAAAAGGCAGGTGTTTGATAGAATTCAATAAAGCTCTGCCAAGTCATTCAAATGGTGTGGTTGTAATGTAGAATATCTGTGTAATTGCACAGATAAAAAAAAGGGGATAAGATGGTGACCTTTAAATTTCAGCAGCTTTCAAGGCAATAATCCTTTTTAGTTTGTATAATTTTTCATTCACATCAAACCAAAAAAATGCACCCACCTTATTGTATATTGCAATTTTATAATGAAGGCCATATAGCAATACAATAGACTGATAAACAACCTGAGTAGAAGCAAAAGAATTGGTAACGTACATGTTAAAAGTCATGAAATGCATTTCATACTACTGTTTATAAATATGAAATGAATATTATGTAGACACTGCAGATAGATTTCTTTTGATATTATGTAATATAGGTTTATATACCAAAAAAATGTTTTTGTAATCTTACTCTTGAAATGAAATAAATCCTGAATAGGATTGTTAATATATTGTATTGATGACTCAAAACATGTAGGTTTCAAGCCACACTTCTTAGTTTAAAGTTATTCACTTTTTAACTGAAATCTTTATTTCTGTCAATTTTCTTCACTGTTGTAGTGACATTATGATGTTGTGACGTCCCATTGATAGTACAAGTAATATAACATTTACTTCCCAAATATTTCAAACTAAATCTTTTATTGATTAAAATATGTATTTATACATTTTACTAACAAATCCTGTTCTTACCCTTCATCCTTTCATAACAATTTGTCATGAAGTATCAAATGGAAAAAATCATTTTATCAATGTTTCATCTGTACATGAAAGATAATAGTTAATATGGAAATCTCTCACTTCAATTGCTGGCTGAAAAGCAAGGACATTATTTCACTGACATTGCAGTGTCAAACTTTCATGCTGATAAATTTCAATTAGAGATAAACAAAAGAAAGTAAGTTAATTCCACGAATGCTCATAAAAGACTGAGATGAAAATGATAATTTCTGCAAGAAATAAAGTTGGGTTTTTGAAATGTATATGAATGATGATGCCTTTCTATAATATTTTTATACGTCCAAATACTAGTAGCTTTGTAAATATTTCACTGCATCTTCAGGTTCTTCCATATAAAACTATTTTTTTGATGAAATAATATATCTTGAATCTGAAAGGATTCATTTTCATTCTTAACCTGACGATGTTAATAAAAAATTGACAAAATACTGTCCAATACATTTTTTCATTATTAATTACTTTACTTGGGCTTATTTAATGTTTGCTACTAAAAGCAACATTGACAACTGTAATATGGTAATTCCATTTTTGACCTGAAGATGTTATCAAATTGATAATAAATCTTTATTGCCAAATAATACAGTCATGGTAAATTTGAAATTCTTTATACAGAATTACACAGACGGTCGCCAAAGTGCAGCACCCAATACCTTATTCTACAGTAGGGAACACTGAAGCAATATATAGTAAAGTGTCTTGCTCAAAGACACACCATGATGTCTTAGAACCGGATATTTCATGGATTCCTTTCGGCAATCCTTTCCATTAGGCCACCATGTCTCCAAATTATAGACAAAATAGTGTCCAAATCATTTTTCGGATCTATAATTTATATCAACAATTGGCAACTTAGAGCCACAATTGCAGATGTAACATGGTCATTAATATAATGTTTATCTTTATTTTGTATTCTATTATAACATAACATAATAACAGTCAAAATCAAAAACATAAAGAACAAAGACATGTTGTCCTTGCATTCTCGTTAGTAACAATTGGTATAAAGCCATCGTAAGTCTTTTTATTTTTTTTGGATGCTTCCTATAGCTATTCTATTTTCTTCCCATCTCCCTTAAGGACTTCATCTGTGATAGATGTCTTTTTCTGTAATGAGTATCAACACCGAAATTGCTTTCCCATCTCTTTCATTATAGATCCTTGATTTGGACAAAGATCAACTGACACCATCAAAGCAGTAGGTAAATACTTTGATGAAATTCAATATTCATCACAAGAGTCGTGACACATCTGATTGTAATCAAAGAAACTATTCCATCAAAGGCTTTCCAAACAGTTGATTATGTCATATTATACTAACAAGTATTGGATACTAGTACTTTATCCTATGGTTTCGAGTGGTGTACATGATATACACTAGTATACACCAAGAGAGAAATTGTATTCCGAGAAGGCAAGAGGCCGAAGGCCTCAAGCCTTCCGGAATACAATTTCTCT
>JAVSBT010447071.1:0-10297 GCA_033118115.1 Pharyngocirrus eroticus
TCCAAAAGTGACTTTAGTTTTGTCTTGGACTCAAGTTGAACCAATAACATAGCAGCTGTATCATGTCTTGGGTGTCTTTCAAGAACATATTTCATTTTTGTATCGTCCTTTAGATCGTGGTAAAACTTTGCCCCAGTTTGACATATATTGGACAATTTCTCTTTCTTTTCCACAAAAAGATGGTTAATAGATCCCTGCAACAAAAACAAAACACCACTTACTTAAAATTTAACATTTCAATTTGAAAAAACTTTTTTGTCTAAATTCTTTTCTACAGATATTTTACAGATATACTTTTCTATTAGATATTAGATTCAATTGGCAGTATGAGTATGTTTTGTAGCTGAGTTTTTGTATATTAAAGATAAATAAGGAATATAATTATATCCCTTTAATATAAATATTGACTTATGTACAATTTTGTGAAACATGGTTTATACCAGCAATTGATCCACTTCTTGCCTGCATCTCTCAGCTGCTTTGTCATACATGTTTAACCTCAGCATAATGTCAACAGCCTTCTCTTCTCCTTCTTGTTGCAGAGATGTTCTAAGAATTTCTTCTTTCATACCATGTTTTCTGTAGATACTTAAAGCTTCTTCAATCTGTCAATGATGAAACATAAAATACCCATCGAATTACCAATTATCAATGAAGTTATTTATAATTTTTTGACAAGCCTTTGATATATTATATTGGTTGCAGAAATAAAGAGAAGAGGGTAAACATGCGCTCACCTTTTCCATTTTTTCCAGTAATTTTCCAACAAGCAATGGTTTTCTGGCATTTCTCAAACAAGCCAATGCTTCTTGAATCATGTTTCCTTTCAAAAAGTCTTCTGCCAAAGGCAAATAGTCATGCATTCCAGGTAACAACCTGCAATATTAAGTAAAATTATGTACATTTCTCATTTGCAATGTTCACAATATGTTCCAAGAGCCTGTGCTATCTTATCTTGTATGGGTTTTATTTTTCAACCTACTGTAGACAGTAAAAAATAAGAGTAACCTGTTGTGTATTTTGCTCCAATTTCTTAACAAAATGATTACTGTGAATAACTAATTGAACTTTTGAAACCAGTAAAATCTTGGATGTGGAATCAAGATGGTTTGATCGTGGCGTGAAGAAGGCCATTCACATAAGAATCTCAAAACCCTCTCTTACACGTGACATTAGCAGGTACAATTTACTACACATTTACACGAACATTCTCTAGACCAGAGTGGGAAGAGAAGGTCCAGAGACCTCACAGTCATCGTGTGACCCGAAAATGTCCACAGGGTCTCCTGGTGGACAGTCACTTCAACATTCATAACTGACTGATGAAGACTACTGAATAGCAGTTGAAAGCTTTTGTATGTAAGCAATTAGTTATTCATATTAAAAACTGGTTAGATGAATCTACACAATGCAAAACGTACTCTAATAAAATTATACTATATACTAATGTACCATGACTTTTTAAGGGAGTAATTTGGTATTTAACTATAGCAAAAGAAATCTCATAGGTGACTCGTGATTGATTGCCTCCAAAATGAAGATCCGGAGCAAATGTCAGATATTTTCAATTGCCTTACCTTTGAATTTGATCCAAGGCTGAAGCAACTTTTTGTTTTGTGAGATGTCCAGCTCTTCCATAGCTATATGCAGCAGAAGAAAACATCCTTTCTTTATAATACATATTTCCCTGTTCTTCCCATTCCAAGCAAGAGGATTCTTTCACAAAGGAAAATTCACTGGAATCTAATGGATTTTTAAACAAAGACACAGAATTATAAGTACATCTATAAATAAAACATTCTGAATGTGAAGATGACCATAAGTTAAATCAAAATCAGTTCGCAAAAGTGGCTGGTCGGTGTTTAATATCTGCCACAAACATTACACAGCAATGCAGGAAAAGCAAACATCAAACATTTAATATACCTCCTCCCCCTTCAGCATCTTTCTCTGGTGGTGTCTGGACTAGATTTAAAACTCTCAAAAATTCAAACATTGGTTTTCTTGCAGTCTCGTCTTCATCAAAGATCCACAATTTGAACCTTGCCCTTGTCACTGCTGTGTAGAGGTACTTCAGTTCAGAGTTCAAGAGTTTGTGTTTATCTGGATCGAACGTCAGTGGTCTTGGTCTCTTTGGCTCTAGAATCATCATTATAAATGTTACGGGGGATTGAAGGTCTAATTGCTTAAAAATGCACGAACATATGACCCAAATAATCATTTTCTATAAAAGACAATGCTATAAAAGTACATATTTTTGGTGGACATCTTTAGCCACAATTTGGTGCCACATGGAAAATTTTATTTTTTGAGATATCAAAAAAACAAACAACTGTTCTTTAAGTGCATACTTTTAGCTTTAATAAGGTGTTTTTATATGAATATAGCTCTTTTCAAAAGAACTTTGTGGCTGTTCGAAATGATAAAAGTGGGCTGAAAATTGGTAGTTTTCAAAATAGCCAATATTTCAGTGACTTCTATTACTCAAATAGTCATATTTTCATTTGAAAAAGAATTATAACAATTCTGAGACACTATATTAAAGCTAAAAACATGCTCTAAAAGATAAAAAAAAATTGTTAACATCTTCAAATTTAAAAATCTCCATGTGTTGTGAAAAAGAAATATTATTTAGCTACAGTGTGACATCACACTGTAGCTAAAAAGATGTTCTTAAGCCAAAAGTATATACCTTCATAGCATTATCTTTTATAGAGAATGATTATTTGGGAGATATGTCCGTACATATCAAAAAAAGCAATTAGACCCTCAAATAAATTTTAAAATATTGACCCTTTTCAAATTATGAAATAATGTCACTTAGTATTATGCATGGTCTGCAATTATGTTTGTTTAAATAATTATGTAAATCCATAAAAACGCTTCTTTGAATTCTATTTATGAAGCAATTTGTTTGACCTGTACAATTTGCCTACAATATAATGCTGCAAATATGAACAATGTTTACGTGAATTATTGCAGTGTTTCAGTCTTACCCAAGTTATTTGCTTCAAAACTGTGGTCAGTATCCATGAGATGGTTAAGATAGTGTGTGACAATACGCCATAAATCTTTGTCCTGTAAGTAGTTACATTAATGGTGATTTTTATATTATTTGATGCAATACTTAGTTAAGAACTATGTGGAAGGAGAAAGGTCAGGCTTAACCACAGTGGTGTTTGTCTCAGCAAACATAAATTAGGCAAAGAGGTGGGAAAAAATTCAAAAAATATAAAAGAAATGTTGTGTTAACCTTTGAGTGAATGAAGCTGTTATATAACAGCACATCATTGAATTCTAATCCTTTGGCTTCAAATATAGTATGGACCAAATCTTTGGGCAATTCCTTCGGTAAGACTTTTTTAGCATCCTCATTGGCTACCAAAATCACCTGACTTGCTCCGAATTCTATATCTCCAGACTTGTACTTTTTCCCTTTCAGTTTCAGTAGTGAAGCAAGATCACTGAATGATGATGAGTGTATGAATACGGGTTTTGCGCCACTAAAAAACCCTTGATCTCTCTCCAGGGCATCAAAGGAAGTTGGAAAAAAGTTCTTCATAAGGTCAATGACACTTGCAGCAAGGTCAAGGATACCTGAATGTGATCTATAGTTGGTTTTCAAGGGGAATAATTTTGGAATTCTGACTTTGTTTTTGGACGTTTGCTTCAAATGTTTATTTTCAATGTAAAACAAGCTTTTGAGATCTTCAAAACGGAATGATATTCCCCTCATGATACACTGTGCTGTGTCACCAGTAAGAAAAATGTCATTTGGGTTTTCACAAACATTCAGCAATAACAAGAGTTCTGATTGGCTGAAATCTTGAGTCTCATCCACATATATTTCATGAAGTTTCCAGTTGTTTGCATGTGGGCATTGTTTCAAGCGATGATATAAATCCGAAACTATATCCCCAGAATCGAAGTACTGTTTTTCTCTTTTGAATTTGTGGTAAGCAAAAAAATAGTCATACATCTGATCTCTATTTCCAACAAAATTAGGAGCCTCCTTTTTCCCAAGGTCTAAATACTCAGACCTACTCAGAAAACCTCCATCAGAAACTAGAGCCTGTCTTGACCCAAGAATGAATGAACATATTTCAACCCAAACTAATACAGGGGAATATGGGGACTTTTTTCTCTTTGTCACAAGTGGCCAGACTTCATGCAAAAACACTTCATATGTAATTTCTTTTCGGTTTTTATTTTTGTTGGCAGTACATCCAGTCTCTTCTTCCACAAGACAATTATTTTCAACCCAGCCATACACCTTTTCTTTGAGTGTTCCATCCTGATTTCTTGGAAAAAATTGTGTCTTTTGCAGAGATAAATCCAGCATTAGTAGGAAACTTTTCAAAGTAACAAACAACGGGAAACACTTTCGGGATACAGCTTTAAGACTGCAATCATAGAAAAAAAATCAATATATTTTAAAACACTCTGTTAAACGACTCTAAGTGACTAATAAAGTTTCTATATTTCGCATTAAGTTGTCAAATGAGTAAAACTCTATTTAACCTACTTGTTTGGTAAAATGTTCTCCTTGTTAAGGATGATGTCCCTTGTTTGCTTTTGTGACCTACACAAACCGTTGAAATATTTCTCAACTTCTGAACAAAGTACTGGATTCTTTGTAATGTACATCTGCCGGAAGTCAACAGCAATGTGCTCACCTGTTAGTGATTCTACAAAAAGATGTTCATTTTATGTTTAGTTATTTTACAAATTCATTCTTTCTTTAGTTGATATACATGTAATAACAAAGATATATTACATGTATAATTCGGTCTGAAAAACCAGGTTTGTTTATTTTAGATTTTCAATGAATTTTTTAATTATGTTTCATTACGTGAAAAATAAAGAACACACGTATTTATGTTGGTTTCATTTAATTACTTGAAATAAACTTACCGTATAAACCCTCTGGCTCTGTACTATTGTATCTTGAAAAATGTGACCACAACCTAAATTGATTGAATATACTTTAAACCCAAGAATGTTTTTAAAGAAAGGCATCGAAAAAGACTGATACCTTTTTGTCACATTACCCAATGAACAAAGTTATAATAGTTCCAAGTTTCATTGTATTCAGATGGAAAAGTCATATTTATAATTGCATTTACTGCATATTTTGAGTGTAGTGAATTGAGTGTTAATTTCTTTTATGTATTCTGTAAATTATGGTTAGACATATACACATTATATATTTTTTGGATTAGAGACCCTATGTAAAACTTACTAAAAGAAAAAAATGTCAACTGAACGGTCTTGGAGACCTTATAGTGTTAACCAACATGATCGATACAGTAATGAATTTCCCCAATGGACATGAAAATTGATTGCTGCACAAAATAAAGGGTCAAACACAGCTGTCTAAACATTTTATCAATGTTTTGTGGTCAATCAATAATAAGATATGATAAATATTTTTTACTGCTTGTAATTTATATTTAATGTTTGCAACATGTTGTCAACCCAGTACTGCATACCTGTATAGACAGCATGTTGTTTTCCCTGTCCCACTCCTTCCATGTACAATGATGGGTGCAGGTTCTGAGGCTTTAATCTGAATTATATCCTCCTCAAGTTGTGTGGTTGAGAATGGAAATGTTACTTCAAGGTCAGGGTTTTCAAGCATATACCATAACCCATCTAGTGTCGAAGTGTAGAACTTCTTGATGAGAGAACCTGAGGAAGACACATCTGCTGCAGGACAAATTTCAATGTATGATACCGAGTCACATTGAATAAAATGCTGAGGCCATGATGGAATGATTCCATCACTTATATCGCAATGGGAACTGCCGTATATTTTATCCTTGATAGCAGAGTTTTTACCTTTTTTGATGGCTTCTGTTATTTTGTCAATGGCACCCTGTAGATTGTCATGTTGGAGAACAATGTCCCATATTCTAATAACCTGGGAATACACATGGTTGGACTTCTTGGAACACTCTCTTACATCTGAACTTTGAAAATTACTACAATCAGGTGAAAAAGAGAGAGCTATTTCCCAAAGAATTCTTGCACTTTTGTCAATTTTTGTCTCAAAGAGTTTAATTTCAGTACTCAAACTTTTAACCATGTTGTGACGAGGACACCAATCTCCTTTGGCTAGCTTTACAATCTTGCTAAATATTTTTCTCTTATATGTTGGGCTGATTTTCTTATCTCTACTTTGTATTACATCCAAAGCCTTTTTTGTTAATTTGACTTCCCAGACTACATCTTTTAAATTTTCCTGCTCAAGAGATAGCTCTTCTCCAGAGTCATCTTCACAGTCAGGGTCATCCAAATTTGCCATTCTTTGCCTTCCATGTTTTGGATCTTTTGAGATTTCATTCTGACAAACTAGAAATCTGTTTTTGCCCTCTACATCTGCTATAGATTCTGAATTGGCACCTGGAACACAGGTAGAATTTTCGACTTGATAAACCTTCTGCTTACAAGATGCCTCCTCACCAGAATCATCTTCACAGCCAGTGTAATCCAAATCTATTATTTCTTGCCTTCCATCTGTTGACACTGTTGAGATTTTAGACTCCAGAGTTGAACCTGCAATACAGGTAGGGTTTTCAACCCTGTCAAACCTTGGTGGACGTTTTGTCAAATCTAGTGAATTAATCAATTGTTTGATTTTCTCACTATGAACTTCTTCTCCTCTGTCCAAGCTAGCATACCTTGAAGCCATATCCTTCAGTATTTATGGTCTAAACTGAAAGAAAAGATATCAGCTAGAGTTTCCTGGGGGTGAACACATTGCTGTTGGAGCAGATTTTAACCAAGATATCACGAAATCTAACAAAATCACACTCAAGAGCGAGAATTTTTTGATATTTTGGCAAAAATGGGTAAAGACTGCCACCTTATGCATCAAATCATGACCTACTGTTCTCTTTTGATAAAACACTTGCCTGTATAATCTGCAGTTGCCAGGTTGAATTGCCCTTCCTCTTCCAATAGATTTGTAATACTGTAATTTTAAACTTATTTTTTATACTTCACCTGATTTTGTTCCTAGAGAGACACTTACAGTTTTATAGTTAATATGAAATGATAACTATGATGATTCACAATCAGTGTTTCTCATCTTAAGGCTACTGCATCAATAAAACCGATAACAACTTGATTGCCCATTGTAATAATATCTCCGATGTGTGTTTAATCCCCTCTAAAAAATATTGATGTAAGCTTTACAGATGTTCCATATCAAGCCAAAATCTCAACATCGAGGTTAGGCTGAATGCTAATATTAAACAAGTGAACATCTGTCAGAATAAATCAAGAAGACTATTTGTTAACTTATTGATTAAAATCGAAGGTGGTCAAATAGATTTGCCTGGATTTATAAACGAAAAAATACGAAGACTACATCAAAAAATCTGTGGGATGTGCAATTAAGGAAAATTTAAAGAAAGAAAATGTAAGTGATGAGGACGAAAACTGTCTACATTGAAGGGAAGAGGAGGAAAAGACATCCATACTTAATGCTAACAACCCTGCCATCATTTAAGTGACCTATGCCTGTTCAAAAATGGGACTTTTCAGTCAAAAGAAGTTGTGCAAATATCTCCAGTAAATCCTGACAGACTGGATCCATCAATGTATTTTTCCTTGGTTTTTGATTTTTGTTCTTAATATCTATTGATTTACTCTGTTTTAGGTTTGATCATTGATGCCTTTGGTGAATTGAGAGATCAGTTAGAACAAGTCAAAGAAGATCTAGAAGTAAGAAAATCATAGCTTTGATGAAATGTTTTATTAAGTCATCAGCTTAATATTGCTAATAGTAATCTTTTACAGAAGTAGCTATATTACATGAACATATTCGTATAACTAAATCAATGATTGCATTTCAATAAAATCGTTGAATATTTGTTTTTAAAGGTACCAGTAGATGGCAGTGTATGTTTCTTTTTAATTATTATTTATATTTAATAGTCCTTGCCAAAGCTTGAATTCTCAGTGTATTGATAATTTAGAAAGCAGATGATGGTTTCATGAACATGTTACTTTTAAAAAGTCACTTGTTTTTTGAAAGAATTTAAAGGAGGTTATTTTTTAAGTGTGGCAATAGTAAGTTGACTAGTTAAATGTTTTATTTTGTTTTATATGTTTAAAATTGTCTTCCAAATCCTCACAATATACAAGCAACATTGTGTAAAAGGTTTGAAAATACACTGCTGTTTCATGTAATATATTTCTCTGATTTTTTAATAAGGATTGTTGATATTAAATGAAAAAGGAATAAAAAATCTTTTCATATCTGATATAGTCTTGTGCAGTTTTAAATATGTGGTGTTGTACTTTCTGGGTACCCACGTAATGAAATACATTATACCCTGAACGAATGTACATTAATGTTTGGACAGACAGATAAGACAAAAACTTCAGATAAGAAATCACATCACACATTACCTGTGTAAACATTATTTTAGTTATAAATAACTGTTCAAAAATTCAAAAATTCAGCTCAAGAAAAACATCATTTTAATGCCACCAATGGAATACATTTGATTGAAGAAAAAAACCCACATCTTGTTGTGAAAACCTTCTTGTAACTCAAGATTGCAATGTTGCATAGTCAATTCAATATGGTGTACCAAAGTAGGTCAACTATGCAAGTTTGCTACACATAATTATGATACATTTTTGAAAGTTAATTTTATGCTGGTTTGTTTTTTACATCAACAACATTGTTCTACATCAACCCATCAAAAAATTACATATCAAGCAAGAAACACATAAAATACTTTAATATTTCTTAATTATTTTTATGGCACCAAATTTATTAGAATATTGTCCTTTTTGAGTTTTTTAACATAAAAGTTTATCTTCATCCTAAGCATATGAATCAAAATGACTCAAAGCCAACTGTAAATTAAAACATCTACAGAGCTTTGGAACATTGGACCTATAGTTTGCAATGTTTACAAAGAAGGAAACTTTGAAAAAGCATAATAAAAACAATTATACATAGAAAGTAAGAACATACAAACAAAATATTGCCAACTAAAACTTTAAAAAATTGTTTTGTGTTCTAACTTCTATTGCCAATGACTCAAAATTCCCTTCAAAACTGAAGACAAAATCAATAATGTTGATATCTTGAGACTAATAACAACACTTCAGAAAAATCATAGACAGTTTTGTTATCAGTGTAATATTCCTGATCATAATAAATTATATCCTGATCATAATCAAACAAAAAGAATTGCCAACTTATAGTTAAAAAACATCCCAGATATGTTTTTATAGATAATTGACAAAATCAATAAATTTGACATTCTGAGAATAAATTCATCAGCTCAGAGAAATAAAGAAGGGACTTACAAAGTTTCATGATACTAGAACAAGTATTTCTTGACATATGCTGCATAATTTAAAATAAGTGGTGTAGAAATTTTAAACTTTCAGAACACATAGCATTTTTTGTATTCATACTTTTAGTCAGTCTTACAGCTAACTGAAACTGAGTTCAGAAAATCACAGTACAATATACATATAAAATGACTCGGTGTGAGTCGTTTTTCTTAGGTTAGCTGTAGTAATAGAAAGAAAAAACAAGAAAACAAAAACAAACTTCACACTAATTTTATATGCATTCTGTTTCTAGAAAACTGTTTTTTTTTCTTAACTGAGTACATAGTTTAATGTACTAATTTATCTATCTCTTAAATTCAATATGTACTTGAAATGTCTAAACTTCAAGTACATATTGAATTTAAGAGATAACCTAATTATGTATTGTTGTCAGATGAAACAACATTGTTAAAATAATACTAGTTTTGCTCTGTCTCTAGTTCTCTATTGCATTTACAATGCAGTTCTTATCATTATACAGTAGATATGCATGCAGCCAAGCTAATGTTATTGTTTATAGTGTACATGCTTAATTATGATTATGCACTTTTTCCTACATCAAAAAGAAATATTTCTTTACATTATGATCAGAAAATGGTTTTTTTTACAACTCTGATATTGTACTTGAAAAATCCAATATCATGGACAGTGCTAAATTCTCAAAACACCTTTTCTTTGAACCAAATAGCAAGATCCCATAGCTGTTTTGCATAATCTCTTTTTTCCCCTGTTGATTTTTTGTGAAGATTGTCATATTTAGGTCTCAGAGTTATCTCGCATTCTTTGGGGATGACTGAACCAAACTCTCCATAATCATTTGGTCTTGAAAATTCTTTGGTAGTCTCAAGATAGACTTCAGCTCCT
Organism: Pharyngocirrus eroticus; assembly: GCA_033118115.1. NCBI lineage: Eukaryota > Metazoa > Annelida > Polychaeta > Saccocirridae > Pharyngocirrus > Pharyngocirrus eroticus. The sequence goes on from JAVSBT010447071.1 coordinate 10,231, forward strand.
TGCAAGGCTGGGAATTTGGAACCTATTAAAGTATAGATTTTAGAAATTTTATGATTGACATATATGA
>JAVSBT010447082.1:0-10296 GCA_033118115.1 Pharyngocirrus eroticus
TTTTTTGTGTTATAAACTTATATTGTAATTGACCAAAATGCTCAATTGTGAGCGCAGGTCAGTATTGGAAAAACAAACAAACAATTTGAAGATTTGGGATTAAGGCCAATTTCTCAAACTTGGAATTGTAACCCCTCACCCTCTCTCACAGAGTGAAACTACCAATACATGTGTTTGGATAAGTACTTTAGAATAAATATTTGTGTCCAAAATGTTGGAAAAGTATTGTGAATCAACTAATTAAAAAAACTATGACCTCATGTAAAAAAAATCACAATATGCTGCAGTATCAGAATACAGAACACAGCAAAGGAATAAATAATACATTTTATCTACATATTTCTTCTCTTATAGTAATATGTTATACAGAAAGTATTGAGAAAGGAGATTACAATTGTCAGAAATCTCATAACAAACTATAGATAAATGATCACATGATATGGCATCTGAAACGAAGTAGTTATACTGTTTGATCACCAGAGTGAGACTGTGTTCTTGTTACCAAAACGCCTACCCTACATTGGCTTCATGAAGGCCGGTACATCATGGATCAAATAATTTCTCCTGCATGCTTTAAAGACACACTTTGAAGAGGTAATACGGTCTAGGGGCTTGGCACATTTGAGAATATATGTTCTAATCCAACGTTGGAGAATTCTAGTATTTCACCCATACTGCCAGCAGTGAACTGGTTAAGATCTAAGGATTCCAAAATGTCTGAGTGACCAAAACACAAACTGGTCCACTTTATGTCTTTGACATGATCTGCTAGCTGCAATCAAGGAAAGCCAAACTCTGAAAAAGACAAGAAATTTAAAAAAAATTGATGCATGATTATAATCGACATAGTATTCAAATTAAACCGAGTAAGCCATCAGAATTGATGTTGTTCACCTTTTTGCAAAACTAATGTAGCACAAAGATTGACCCCTTAATTGATTTCCAGCCTAGAACTTTGACCTTTGAGCAAACTTTATGAAGTTTGTGTTTCATTCAATAACATTTTAAAATAAAATCTTTGATGAATGATAGCTGATTTCATATGTAGTGATAAGTATCTATGTACCTGTTCATATCAGTTAATCATTTGGGACAATTTTTGTATGATATATCAATCATATTGTAGTGTTTAAATGACTTAGGACTATAATGCATGCAATTTGATCAGATTATTTCATAAAACCCAACAACCAAAACATCAGGATCAAATCAGGAATTCGGCTATGAATATGAAAAAAAAGGGTATTTTTTTTACAAATACAGTTTATATGATTATGTACTTTATCAAAAACGATAAGTGAAAATATATTAGACAATAATTTTGATTAAAATGTACTCCATATTGACTTTGCTTAATGCATAATAATTGTACTTTTTAGTAAGTGGTTGTTATTTTAAAAAACTTTTATGTTCCATTATAGAAAGTAGAAACTAATTATTTTGAATATATAATATTTAAAAGTTAGTGCCGCATAAAATTAGTAAGGCCATTTCCAAATTGTTTCTATGGTTGATGGATTTTTTGTGTCGGTTGTTGATTTGATATTAAAGGCTGCCTGAAGTCTATATTATATTGAGATAAAAACACTTTTTTAGAAATTCAACAGTACGACTCAATTTGGAATGGCCAAACAGAGATTTTTTTCTTCAAAAAACATCAGCATATCAATATAACAATTATGAATTGATAAACTATAATTTTTTTATGACAGATGTTATGAAACATTTAATGTGTTTATGACATAATAATGTCCAAGCTATATAGGGACAACAGCTGACTAGAGATTAAGGTCCAATATTTTAATCAGTAAACAAGTTAATATATGAGTAAGCAAGGCAAAAATTGGACTAGTTCAAAAATTCAACAAATTTTACTTCATTTAATTATTGTTGGAAAACTTGCAACGTGGGCTGTGGTTAGACACACCTATACCAATTGGTTTACAGGATGCAATTTACTAATTTTTTTGGAGGTGGGCAGATGGACCGGCTGGTCAAAATCTCAGCTGGACAGCCCTTTATTCAGCCACACTGCTCAACTTAATAAGAAGATTAGCCCAAATTTTCACGGGACAGCTAGACCAGATTGTCCAGATCTCAGCCGACCCGTACCGGAAAAAAATGGACATGAACCAGTGGACCAGTAGTAAATTGCAGCCGCGTTTAAATTGATTTAAACCAATTGGAAAAGGTGTGTTTTACCACAGCCAAAGTCTTGAAATAACCAACTTACTGTTGAGAAGCAGTTTCAATTAAGTTGTGTCTCTCTTTCCATAGTATACTACATAAGCCATTTTCCATTGCACAATCCTCAAATAGTTCTTGTATAACTTCTGCTGATTTACCACATGGTATCGTTTTTGTTTTAAGATGTTCTAATAACTTCCCCATCAAGCATTGGTTTGTGTTTTCAGCCCATACTCTTCCCTGTTAGTAATAGAAAGGATGGAAACAAAGTTGAAATTTATGTAGAAAAATGGACACAGATATATATGGTAGGTTAAAATTAAATGTTTGATTTAAAGACCCAACATACAGGGAGAGGAGATGGTATACCACTTTTCAAAGGGAGTTGGTGACACACACTTTTTGACTGAATTAAAGAGGGTTCCAGCATTCTTAAGCAAACAGGGCTACATGAACAGGTAGAAATTTGTATTTCAAATTTGATTACATTTTACTACAAGTTTACACCCTTATTAGGATAAAAATGATCTTGAAATCTTACCTTTACAGTCCAATGGACATCTGGATTTTTTTCCTGGTGGCACAGCCTATCCCCAAAGGATCCAGTGTAACCATTTGAATAACAGTTTATATTTTCATCTAAACATGAATAAAATCTGCAGGAAGATTCTTCAGCTAATGCAGCGCAAGTGTATAAGCCTAGGACAAACAAAAAGAAATAATACAAAGAACTTTTTAGATATGCTTGTATACATTTTTTGACAGACCCACAAACAGGAAGAATGGTCGTGTGGTTAGACACACTTTTGGAATCAATTCGAAAACTTTCTTTACATCCATATTGTAAAAATAAAATAAAATTGATTCCAAAAGTGTGTCTACAAGACAATTCTTCAGCTAATACTTCATATTGGTATATTCCTAAGGCAAACAAAGAAACTAATGTAATCAGTCTATACTCCAAATGTCTGTGACCTGGTATACCAGACCAGTTTTCCCATTCAGTACAATGTTATTTGATATTGTGGTTAAGACATTTGGATTAAGGAGTGTAATGAGCCTTTAAACTGAAATGAAATATTTTATCTCCTATTCTTTAAAAGACAAAAAATAGCAGTTACCGATATATATAGGTACTTTTTACCTCTTTTGACTTTACTACTTGGCAGAGTTTAATGTCACTCTGTAACAAAAGAATATTTTGGCATTTATAAATTTCATAAAGCTTCAAAAAGAAAATCTGCTTCCACTAATCCAAATCCAACCGACCCTATCTCAACCCCACTCCTGACCCTATATGTTGAGACTGTTTTGACCTTTTAATATGTTTAAATAAGTTCCTTTTTTCCTTTGGAAAAGAAAAATATAAATAGTATATCAAAAGAATGAGAACATTTCAAACTCACCTTCTGCTGATAAGACTTGGTACCCTTCTTGGGTTATCTGATTTTTCTTCATCCACGGGTACCCACAAATGCTGTCAAATAACAGCCAAATAAAACATAAAGAGAGTTTAGATACACGAAGCGTTCTTGTGGTATTCCTAAACATGATGAAAAGTGTTTAAAAACTTTAATTACAAGGGTCGCAATTAATTCTTTCACCTGTGAGAGAAATTAATGCCCTGTCGTTTCATCTGTTCCCTTACATGATCAAGAGTAAAAAGAGTGTTTTAACAATTCCAACCTTCTGAAGTGTAATCCCAGTCACTCTGGATACATATATATGTAGGAGGCCCCAAATCAGTTTAATCTACTGATAGGAGGCACATAACAGTAGAGGAACAGTATGGTGTCAAAGGGAGGTGGGTGGGGAGGGGAGGGGTATAGAATACATATTTTTCTTCATGATGGTTTCAGGGCTTTCTTAATGTGGGTTACAGGGGTCATCCTTGTGAAATATACTAAAAAAAGTCAATACTAAAAAAAAGGGGATATTTTTTGCAGTAATGGCATCAACTTCTATAATTTTTAAGATATCAAAAATACCATCTTTTAGTCATATCTCTAAATTCCAAAAATAATATAGCTGTTAGAAGTGATACAAGTGAGCTGAAAGTTGTTTCAGGAACAGAGGGACCTATAGGTACTAGCTGACTGCTATCAATAAAAACCAAGATTTTACAACTTCCTGTGCAGTTATTTAGATAATTAAGGATAATATTAATCAAGACAGTGAGTGAAGGCAAAAACTTTATGAGAATTACTCTCATTCTGAATAAGGCACACGTCAACCAAATACTTGTTTTTAGGACCCTGGTTTCATGATGTAGCCATCACCCCTGTATCATTTACATATGGCTTTAAAGCAAAGAAATCTATGTTTCCTTATAGATTGATAAATTCTCATTGTATGAGAAAACATTTTTACTTTAAGTTCATTCATATGGATTTGCATAACATTGCATGCTTTTAAACTCACCCCCCCTTTTTTTGAAAGTCTTGATATTCCCCTTCTTATAACTTCATAATAAGGTTATAGTTCAAATAGATTTACACATATCAAGAAAAGTGTCAAGAAAAGATTGAACTTTGATTGCACCTAACCTTATGTTATGATCAAATTATAACAAATATGTTTCCGGATATGTTTACAAAAGATCTGTGTCAAATATAGAGAGGTTGACCTTCTGAGGGTGTTGTATGGCAAAATATTATTGTGTTTAATCGGTCTTAACGGAATTTGGCCGATTGTTTCTTTGAGATATGCCCCTTCTTCAAGTACTAGTAGTAAACTAAACATCAAGATAAGAAAAAATATCACTTTAAACCCATCGAACTTTCTGTAGTACATACCATAGTATGGCAAACAGGATAAAATGTCATTCATGTATGTGTTTTGTACCAGGTTGTATGGACTTTTAATGTGCCATTCTCCTTTTAAGGGTATTTGTCATCCTGTCTTAGTTTTTCAAATGAATCTACCCAATATCTAGACTTTGTCTAGGCCATGAATGTTGGAGAATAGTTATTTATTTTCTCTTCATCACCTCTGACCCCCCCCCCCCCAACCAAGCCAGGAAATGGGTCCAAGGTAGGTTATATTTCTATTGGTACCTTTTTAAAAACATTTTCAGAAAGAAGAAAGGAAATTTAGATCAGGATACTCTTCTCAGAGACACAAACATGAGACTAAGAGAGGCTTTAGAAATTAAAGTGTAATATAACTGAGCCTTTACTATATGATATCTGAAATATAATTTCAGTCTGGTAGTGACACAAAAGTGGCTTTAAACAGGGCTTATTAGTTGTAGTTTTGATTTTTGCAGGAGATGTCTAGTTCTTGGCCTTCATTTGGTACCACCAACAAGGTGAAGGGTCAGGACAAGCCTGAATTCATACACTATGTCCCAAGTTATTATGCAAAGTACTAAATGTTCTTTTTTTTAAACTTTAATCTCAACAAAGCCTAAAAAAGGATGGAATGTCATAACGTTACCAACGTATTATCATCTTATATAATTTGTGTGTGACTTGGTTACCTAGGTTACGGGTGAATTGCAATTGTTTTGTTTTAGGTGTGCTAAGTTATTATGCAAGTTTTTAGAGAGGAAAAAAGAATGTCAAAACTTGAACCATGGGGAATAAAAAGTTGACTATAAGTATGAATATGATATCTATTAATGATTTGGAATTTTTTGATTGTTTAGATATTTAGTGGCGCCCTCATATGATACAATTTTAGCATTTAACCCCATATGGCCTTTATTTAATTTATTTTAAGATACTAAATGACATTATAAAGCTGAAAGATATCCCAAAGAGCTCATATACAACTTCTGTGTACTCCTAAATTAATTAAATCCCAGTGGTTTCCCTAACCTTAAAAAAAATACTCAATACTGACCAATCATCAGTCACATAATTTCTTGATTTTTTTTTTAATTCATCATTTTTTTAAATTTGTAGTCAATATTACCAGGTTCTATTTGTTTGTTTCTCTCGTTAACATTTTCTATAAGCAACAGAAAGTATGATACAATGTTATAAGTGGCTGGTTGGAGCTTTTTACATCATCAAACATAATTATGACATCTTTACCTTTCATGCACCATCATTCGATAGTATGCAAATTGACCTGCTCAATTATACTTATAATTATATCTTGGCATCCAAAATTCAATCTATGAAACAGAGTGTGCCATCTTCTTTGGAATATAACATTCTTAAGAATAAAAGTCCCTACTTTTTCTTCAGAGCAGCCTTAATTAGACTACTAGGGAGTGTTGGTGAAGAAGAAGTATAGATGTCCTACTTTTGGTCATGCCAAAGGCCCCATACAAGCCACTTATAACATTGTGTCATACTTTCTGTTGCTCATAGACAATATTAACAAGAGAAACAAACAAACAGAACATTTTAATATCAACTACAAATTTAAAAAAATGATAAATTTAAAAAAAATCAAGAAATTATGTGACTGATGATTGGTCAGTATTGAGTATTTTTTTAAGGTTAGGGAAACCACTGGGATTTAATTAATCTAGGAGTACACAGAAGTTGTATATGAGCTCTTTGGGATATCTATCAGCTTTATAATGTCATTTAGTATCTTAAAATAAATTAAATAAAGGCCATATGGGGTTAAATGCTAAAATTGTATCATATGAGGGCGCCACTAAATATCTAAACAATCAAAAAATTCCAAATCATTAATAGATATCATATTCATACTTACATTCAACTTTTTATTTCCCATGATTCAAGTTTTGACATTCTTTTTTCCTCTCTAAAATCTTGCATAATAACTTGGCACACCTAAAACAAAACCATTGCAATTCACACGTAACCTAGGTAACCAAGTCACACACAAACTATATCAGATAATAATATGTTGGTCACGATATGACATTCCATCATTTTTTAGACTTTGTTGAGATTGAAAATTAAAAAAAAGAACAATTAGTACTTTGCATAATAACTTGGGACGTAGTGTAGTCAATGTCCGTATGAAATTGGACCTTGGACAAAAAATGCCCAAGAGGTCACTCTCAACTATATAGCAGGAATTGCTAACTGTAAATGACAGTACAGTTGTTGAAGAAGGGGAGGTCCTGCCAGAGAAGGCCAACACTGTGGAAGAGCTTCAGGCTTATTTGAATATTAGTTAACAAGGGATGCTACAGCTATTTTTAATCAGTAAATTATGTATCATTATAATTGTGGTTTACAACTTAAGCAATTGAAAAATAGTGTCATGTGTCAATCTTAAGGTCATTGATCTAATGCATGTTTTGAAGTCAATAATTGTAACAATCTCACACTTAAAGTACAAATGTATGGACATCTTTCATAAGCTGACTCTATTTGGTTTGGTTTTATTTGACAAATAATATAAAAATAAATTATTTACATGTACATATGAACAATAAAAAGTTACAATGTGAAATGAATCGAGAATAAAAGTACAATAATGATAAGAAAAGTAAATTATTTGCCTAGGATAACCCATAAAAGTTTTTCATTGTGAATGTGTAGACATTTGAGCATAGCATCATTGTTGCATTTACGTTTGAAAAAATCATATTGCTGGGAAGCAAATAAAGCTAACTACCAGACTGAAATTTCACTGAAATCTATTTAAATAAATTCAATATAGTAAAGTAAAGCCGTACGCGAGCCATTAAGGGCCATCAGGCCAGTGCTTATTCCCGGTTTCTGTAGCACAAGCAATGATAATGATACTTTGAATATAGATTCATTACTTTAACATGCAACGTATCTAAAATCCAGACAACAACAATTCTAGTTCAAGGTTAGAATATTAATAGAAAAAAATTATATAGCTTTGCCATCCTGTCCTGATATTTTGATGATTCAATATCATAGTTTTAAGTAGGAGATTAGCCCATACACTGCACAAATAGGCAAACAATATTTTTGAGAATTGAGATTTCTATTCCGTTGTCCAAGACTGACCTGTTGAAAAATGCATCGTCCCACACTCAAAATCCTCTGTCCATACTCTATTTCCATTATCCCACTATTACAAAAAACAAATATCCTGTCTTGTATGGGACGGACAGCAATAAGGCCGTTATGGATCATCTACTATCTAGACGGAATAAAACCTTTGCTTTGGAAACGGTGATTCAGAAAGTTTCATGAACAAACTTCTGAAAACCATAATCTGTCTGTGCGCATATTAATTACTAGCATACATGTACTATAGAATAACATAAAGAAAAGTCTACCCCCCCTTTCCTCACTACCCTTTCTCCTCAATGTTTCATAACCCCCATCCCTTAAATATAGCAATATTTAAATATCTTTCCATATTGTATTTTTTTATCTTAAAATATCAACAAGTTGAAACTGATGTACATCTACTTGAATAAATCTGTTCAAATAAGTTGACCTTGATAATCCCCCCCCCCCATTTGCCTGGCCATGTTCTGTATCCATGTTGTAATTTTTTATATTTTTTTCTCTCACAACTATTCATATTCTGTGTCCATTTACTAATCTTTATCCAGAAAAGAGTGTGTTGAACTTTTGATATGGGCTAACCTTAAACAGGACAAATATTTTCATCTTCAAAACAAATGAATCAATGTTATGTGATCACAACTGTCAAAACAAAAATTGTTCAAAAATTGAAATTCTTCCAAATGTACTCAAAGACATTTTCTTGCTTGTGTTTCTATGTTTTCAAACAGAACTAATGGATATTGATATCCTTATGGGTGAAATGACATGGTTAAGTTTGAAAAAAAATAACTTTCACATTCCAGGTGAAGTTTTGCCAATTTATAATTATGAAACATTTCAGCCTACTTTACTTTGTTTAAAACAATAACTCTGAAAATCCCATTGCTTGATTTTATTTCAAGACAATTAGATGTTGTTGAATGTTTGACAATCTTTCAATGTGATCAGGTCAGTTGACGCATAAAAGGGAGTCTAGCCCTAAGTCAAATTTCAGCTGCCGAAGAGAGTCAACTTCCCCAAGAGTCAAAGTGACTTATAAAAAAAAAAGAGTTCAACAGTTTGACTCTTGGTCACTTTTACTCAAATTAGTTGGTCAGTTGTCTCTCTTTGACTGTTGACATTTTACATAAAGGCTGGTCTCCCTTGCATAAGTCAATTGACTCTGATATGGCTCTCTGTGAATATTTGTTCTAAAGTCTGTATTAAGCAGATACAATTATAACCCCCCCCCCCCCGATTATGCAGTTGCATTTATATTTTTCAACTAGATCTAAAAATACCAGTGCACCAAATTCCAGTCGGCTATTTTCTAGATAATTCCTGACGTAGGTGATTAAAAGGTATAGATAAATTTGATCAAGATTCATTTCTAATCAAAGTTGTTTTCAACTACATGTACTTCTCACATTGCTGGCATTTCATCACATAGAAACCTGTCAAAATAAGATTGGTGTCCATAAAGCAACAGTGCTAAATATTCTCCCTTCTGACGGCTATTTGAATTGATAGTTGAGATTATTGTGTAATGAAGAACTATTTTTAGTCATAAGGTAGCTCAAAATTGATATTGATGAAGCAAAGATTAATTGATAACGTCACAACACGTCATGCAATCAAGGGTTTGAGTAGACTGAATGTTCAATAAAAATTGCCAAAGTTCTATGTTAAGTTGCTGTGATCAGGACATTATTCATTTTTAGATTGTTTAGTATACTGTTTGAAAAAAAAAGTATTATATGATTATAGTACTGGTAACAGTTTTGATTCAAAAAATCAACTTCAGCCTACAAGTTGATTAGTTTCCTGAATAGTGTTTTTACTCACAAAATGAAATAGCACAGCACATTATTCATTTTTAGATTGTTTAGCTTACTGGTTGAAAAAAAAAGTTTTACGACAACGATTTTAAATTTAAAAAATCAACTTCAGTCTATTAGTTTCCTGAACAGTATTTTTACTCACAAATTATAGAACATAAAATAAGTCCTACACTGAAAACAATTTTGACTAGTTATGTTAGTCAACCTAACCAGATGTGTATATTTCATCATAACTGTCTGGAAGTTAGTCAAAATAACACTGAAAATAATTTTGACTAGTTGAGATTACGGTTGTCATGTTTTCACGGGACCACACGTGACCTATCATGGCGGAACACGTTGTTTTTTAACGAAAATCG
>JAVSBT010447093.1:0-10296 GCA_033118115.1 Pharyngocirrus eroticus
ATGATTGTAATATATTTTCCCATACTTTCAATAGCCACGAAATACAATAGTGAATCAGAACTTTTATAAGGATAGCACAGACACAATGTTATTTTGAATGTATTATGATTGAATTTATGGGTTGAGTGGCCATACAAATACGAGATGTGTATTCCAATGTGAAGATATGAAACTATTTGATATTCTTACAGAGGTCTCACACTCCATGCACACAATAACATTGTAAAGAGGAGTTTGTATGCATTTAAATGCACTGGGTTATTATTGTGTACCAAGTACAATATGTGTTCAAATATAATGTACTGTACACTCTTCTTATATGGAGTAGTCTAAACACGATGGCATACTTGAAAATATAAATGGGAGGTGTATAGTACAACATTGCATTTGTGAAAAAAGGTTGGCAAAATTCAAACAAATGAAATGAATGGTTCTACATTTTCTCAAAAGAAATTCTGTACTACACATTCCATCCTATGTATATAGGTTTTCAAAATTATAGTCCTACAGTTTTCAAAGCAAAAAGTACCTAAAATACATGTAATTAAAAATGAAAAAAAGTTCTTTCTAGACATGAACACTATTCAATTTAGAAACTAGTCGTTACTAACAAATAAGGATGATTTTTTTCTTAACAGTGTGAAATAAATGTAATTTAAACTTTTCTAACAGGCCTTTAACATTGGATATCTACATTGGGACTATTAATAGGTAACAGGCACATAATAATTATACAAACACTGACTGGTTTTAACGCTTTCCTACCAGCTATCTTTATGTACATTACCTTTAAAACTTGGACATTTTCAATAATTTGACAAAATGAAGTTCATTGACAATTAAAAAAAAAATTTCAACTTTTATTAAAAAAATATAGTACAAAATAGTCATTATCATTTATGGTAAGTATCACATATTTTCACATAGATGCAGATTTTTTTTTTTTATACATGAACCATGTTAAATTTGTATCACTAAATTCACTAAAACTATGTTTTGGGTAGTTTGTACTTGCATAACATTTCTTTAGTCCTAGATTCATTTCAGAATCAGCATCTTGAAGCTCATTGATATCAAAACATACACAACACCGGAACATGAAAAAATATAATCACTTTTTATAATCATAAGTAAATAAATTTTATGTAAACATAATTCCTTTTCAAACGGTTTTTAAGTGTGTCAAGCAATCTTGGTTAACTCGTTATATGGCACATAGAATAATACTGTTAGCTAGCTATAACGTACACAGGTAACAATTTTAATACAATCCTAAACAAATATTTTGAGTTAGTTTGTCTTTGGATTTTTATATTAGGATCATAACACATCTAGAAACATATCACAAAATACTATCAAGCACATAGCGTTGATAAATATCATAATACTTGGTCATACATAGACCAAAAAACATAAAATGTTTTATGTAGGTTAGAGATATAAACATATAATTTCTTGATAAAAAAAAATCTGGATTATTTGAATCCTATTATTTAATTTCTTAGCAACTACAAAACTAAGAATTATCATAAACAATTGATGTTTTTCTAAATCAGAATAACATTGTGTTTTGATATGTGTAATGTATCAATTCTTCTTGGATAAAACAATCATTAGTATTAACAAGGAATGATATAATTATCATAATATCACCTCATCTACCTTTCATATTTTGCTTGATGCATCATTAAACATCCATTCATTGCTCTTCCTTCATTGTATAATTGAAGCTTTATGAGAATGGAAATCAGTACAGTGTATATATCATATGAATCAAGCAATATTCATTTTTTATCTTCCATTTACATTTTAAAAGCTTTTGAAAATAGAGTCCCTATATCCAGTTGTAAGCTATCTGTATCATTAATGTTTCATGTTGACAAATCTCAATTAAAATCATACAATGGATTTTCATCCAATTTTGTAAAACTTCCAAGTTCCTGCGAAGTCAAGAATTGATTGTCATTGGGTATTGTAAGATTGTTTTCAAGACTATTTTTGGTTTCTATGTCATCATACACCAACGATGCTGCAGCAGCACCACCTGGTGGCATTTCTGTGTGATTTTTCTGATTTGATTCATCAGTTGTCGAATATGTCCCATCCATACCACTATAATCACCCTCTTTTACAGGTAAAGCACTGTCATATTCATCTCCAACAAAAGGAGGATTTTCTGTTGTATTTGTTGCTTGGTTATTGTTGCCTCCTCTTTCAGTTAGAACATAGTCATATTCCTCACCCGTTTGAGGTGGGTTATTTCCGTTTGAATTTTGCTCATTGTAAGAGTTTTGGTCTGAATGAATGTCTATCACATTTAGGTTGATGTTACCATTGACTTTGCTATCTCTGTCCTTTTCACTCTGTGTCTTTCTTCTGCAAGGGAGATACATTTTTGATAATTAATTGCTATAACGTGTAAGAAATATGCCAACACATCTAATTTGTATAAACAGTTACTATAGGCCTACATTGTCAGGAAATTGCATCAGATCTATAAGATATGGATGCACCAGCATACCTCTGTTGTAATTATGTAACCAGTACCAAAAATAAAAGGATATAAGGGGACCCTTTTGGAATGATACATTTTGGAGAAATTGGAAACAAAGAATCAGTTATAATTATAGTATAATGGTATTTAGAATCATTATTAAACATTAACAAAAAGCCAACAACAGCTAAGACCTGCAACATTCTGTATTTGTTTTTCATATTGTAAACTGTATTTGATTTGATAATGTTCTCCTCACCTTTTGAATATCACAAATGTTATCACTGCTCCTAATATGATCAGGAAAAGAATGCCACCAACTATTCCACCAACTAAACCTCCTATAAAGTGAAAATTAAGAAGAGCATGAATCAAAACTTGCATATATTTTTTATTTTTTTTCATAGTTTAAAAATGTGTTTTGTTGATACTGAAAAAACCTACACAAAAGACAATGGTATGCATGCCAAAATAACGATATGAACACTAATCCTACCCTAAATTCAATATGTTTGTATAACCTAACTTCAGCAATTATTGTTAGAATAGTTGTGTGTCTTTTTTAGGGAAAATGTATTTGTTTTATAGCCTTTTACAATACTCCATCCAAAACAGAAAAGGAGCCAAATGTAATCCACCTCTCTGCCACCTTCATATTTATGTGATTAAATAAAACTATATGAATTTCAAATTGTGAATATTTGTTTGTTTAGTATAATTATATAATACATCAGGCTAAAATAAATATACATGTATATTGAATATTAATATTGCTTCATTGAGAAAGTGTGTAATACTATAAAACTTTGCCAGAATATGCTTAGAATCATGGGGAGTATCTAATATATTGTGAGTAAGAAAAACATTATCAAAGCAAATAATTGTGGAAGATTATTGAAAGCACCAAAATACCTGCAAGTGTAGACTCAGTCTTAGTGGGATTTATTTGACCTGATGAGTTGGTGGGTGAGATATTCTTGGAAGTTGTTTTGGCACGGGATGTTGTTGTATCTCCTGATGTTGTGGTTGCATTGGATGTCTTTGTTGTATCTGAGACCTCTGTTTCTGTAGTTCTTGTAGTTGTTGTTGGAACTGTTGTTGTTGTTGTTGTTAGAACTGTTGTTGTTGGAGCCCCAGTTGTAGTATATCTGGTGGTGCATGTACTTGGCGGAACACCTAGAATAAAGATTACAAAAGTTTTATAATGTTGTGTGAAATTATTATAATTCTGTATTTTTTTATTTGAAAAATTGATTTAGCATATTTGTGCTTTTAGGGATGTTATATTGATAATGTCTGAGCATAATGTGTCTAATTATCCATGAACCAATGAATAACACTAAAATGATAATCATAATACTACATTTAAACATATCGATAATTACTATATGGTTACATAGTAGTCACAGTACCTGCAATTCTACTTCCTGCATATCAATATTCAGAAAGCCCCAATTGTAGGATATGCCACTATTAATCAACTTACTTTTCTTGAAACAATTTCATTTGGTTGATGCACTATACTTAAACTAATCAAAGGATACTTGTTTCAATTCTATTCTTATAGCAGAATTTGAATATCACTCCCAAATGTAGGCATATGCTTGATATTTAGACGAAAAATGATTTAAAATGAAGATTAAGATTCAACAACCTTTTTTTTTTTAAAAATGATATAAAGATAATTTAACTTACAATTGGCACACATGTAGGTTAAATGAACACAATTATTGATTGTATTAGGACAGTAACTGCAAGCGTCATTATCTGTCAAAGTACAGGATATGGTGTTATGGCATCCATTTGCAACTCCCAAAGGTGATCTACATGTATCTTGGCCTGCATGACATGCTGGAGTATAACTATTATATGTCCATTTTGCATCTGTTATCTGTATTCTTTTGTTGGGTTCACAATTAAGCTTTATATTGGTTCCATTTCTAAAGCATTTGAATGCAACTTGAAGAAAATAACAGTAAGAATATTACTGAATCAATGGAATCAGATATTAATCAATTTGCTATTTCTTGTCATAAATCAATAATAACTTTTTAGAAAGAAAACATCAATTTTAACCCATTTGCAAATTATAATACTAAATACAATAGAAATTGCACCTACCTTTTGTTTGACAAGACACTAATGATGACAGTGCAAAATAAATAATTATAACAATAGTGTTCTTTCGAGTAGCCCTGATTTCCATCTGAAACCAAAAATGAAATATACAAGCTTGGAAAATATGAAAAGAAGTATTTTAGCAGATTCAAGGGTGTACAAGGAATAGGAATGGAAGTTTGTCTAATAGTTTTATTTTTACTTTTTTTTTGATCAGACCCAGGTTAAGACAGAAGGCCATTCTTTAAGAATAAGAAGTACCATGGACTAAAACTTGTTTATGGATTTTGAAGTCTTATTGTTCATCATGATTCAAGATTTGTATGTTTAAGTAGAATCATTATAACTTGTATATACCCTGCTTCATATTAATGAGCCCATTAGAAAAGTTAAAATTGTAATTTTTTAACACTTTTCAGGAATAAAAATCATTCTAATATTAAACTGATAATTAGTTTCTAAATTGAATGATGTTCATTTCTAGAAAGACATATTTTCATTATTAATCATTTTAGGTACTTTTTACATTGAAAAAACCCCTTAGAACTATACTTTATGAAGCCTCTATACACCCTATAAGATAGTAAGATAGTATTCAAAGAGAGCCTCCAACATAGTCCCGAGGGAGACAAAATAAACACATTTATGTGCTATTGGTGAAGAAGGTTTACATAGTAAAAGGCTTACCTTGTGTTCAATATATTGGTCCTTACATTGGTTTTATTGATCTAATGTTTGATAGCCTTTAATTGGTTTTAAATCGTGCCCTTTTTCCTAAACAACAGCATTTTTCCAACCAGGAAGGTACACCATTGCTTGTCATACTTCATCGTCATCAATGGTGAGGTATATTAAAGGGGGTTTTCCTTTGTAACTCATACTGCATAAGCATACTGTTTGAGCACTGTGTTTACATTTGAAAGAGTGCAGTTCTTACTGTACTATAATAAAGCTGAAGGGGTGGTTGTCATTGCAATATTTACTATTGTAAACGGCATACATTAGACCTATTTGATTATGTTGTATTTCACAAGTATTTTGTGTTCTTATAACGGCTTAAGGGGTCGTTTTTATTGCAATTATTTTACCATTGTAAATAGCACACACTAGACTCTATGCTAGTGTATGCCATGTAAAGCCAAGTGTATGATATTGGTGACATGGTGTATGCTAAAGGTAATCCTTGTCAGTTCCTGGGGACCTTCAATGCAGTCCCTTTGGTTTCATAGTCACATGAGGATCAAAGGTTTTGGCATACACCACATCACCAATATCATATATTGGGCTTTACCTGGCATACACTATAGCATAGAGTCTTGGGTATGCTACTTACAGTGGTTACAATTACAACGACAATGACATCTTTAGCCATGACAAGAACACAAATGCTTATAAAAAGTTTAACACAATCAAATAGGTCATGTCATGGGTCAGCGGAGTTCTGTGAAATGTCAAAACTTGAATTATGAAGATATAAAAGCTTTCATTGATCTCAGGTTTTTTGAAGAATTTTGTATTATTTATAGTCTAAATGTCAGCTTACCCTTGCACTACGTGTACTTCATCTTAGACAAAAGAAAATTCTGAGTTTGAGCATCATAATATTACAACATTTCCATAGTATTATCAGGCTGTTCTATATGTACATTTCAAATTTTTAAGATTATTTACATGGGTTATAAGTGTGTCTACCAATGTTAGGATAATTTTTTGTGATGCACAAAACTAACATATGGGAAGAGAATGCTGGGTGCCTGAGGCAAAACAAGTGATCTCAATAGAGGCCGACAACTATGCTTTTCAAACAAAATTGTAGTCTGTATAATCATAAATGCATTTATTTCATAAAATGTTCAAGTCGCAACTGAAATCAAACTTTTACAATAGACAAATAAAACAGCATTACAATAAAGCTAGCCATGCATGCACAATTATCCTTTATCATAATGTATGCACACAATAACTTTAGATCTTGAATAGACAATTTAAACACCAGGTTTATGTACAGCTACGTACATTTTAAAGATTCCTTGTTGAAATAGCTCTTTTTATAAATACTCTAGACATGAAATGTGCATATTTATATTTGATAAGGAAGCTTTATGTACTGTAGTTACATGTTATTAAGTGGCTGCCTATGTCTAGAGTTAGGCCATCATCTAGACACATGAAATGTTCATGATTTATCTTACAAGGAAGCATTATAATAATATGTACAGTAATTACATGTAGTAAACTGTCTGCCTATGTAAAGACTGTTATATCGACACTCTAGAATGAATATTGGCCAAGTCATTTGACGTTCTGAAATTACAAGGATGTAGATCGTCCACCATGATTGCCTATGTAACACAACATACAATTATTTTATAATAACATACACAAATCCCGAAAATTGATATTTTCATTTTGAATTTTATTTTACTGATATTTTGTAAATTGCCATTTACATCATCAGGTTAATGTATGGCAATTTAAGAAATATTGTTAAAATAAATCTCAAGATGAAAATATCAGTTTTTGTGATTATCATATTTTATTATTACATAAAAAACTCAGTGGTACATGGATTTTATACAATGATTTCATGTTGAATACTCGCAAGTCACGGATTTTAACTACCAAGAACTGCAAGAAAAATAAAATGTCACAGTGACATGTAGCTAGAAGGATGGGTCATGATTTGGTGCATAAAATGGCAATATTTTAAAACTCATTATTTCCAAAAAAAGTCTTTGGCAATTCAATATCAGTCTTAGTCTTAATAGATGTGGATTTCTCTAAATAGCATATACATCGTTTTACAATTTTTTTTTATGTGTTATTAGTTTATATATTAGAAAAGATAACTTGGACAATCCTGTGTCAGCTTAGATCAAGATTTAAAAAAACCATAACATTTGGAGTACCATTGTATTGTTAACACAAGTTGCACCGATGGCAGTGGAATGCTTTAATCAGTATCTATATCATTAATAAATTCAAAAGGAGTTTCTTGTCCACCAATTTGTTTTGGTTTTTTAACAACAGCTGTATATAAATCGTTAACATTTCTGTTCTTCACTGACTTTTTCTTTGACTTGTTGCCATTTTCTTTGAAATCATTCAGTACCACAGCTTCCCCTGCCGTGGTGTCGTTATTCTTTCCAAATTGTACCACATCATAGTGTCCCCTAACCCCATAGATTCCATTCTCAAATTCTACTGGTTCTGGTGCCCTGTTGTAAGGGATAGCCTCATCATAGATGTAGGGGGATGGGTTGGAATCATTGGATTCATTTGTATCATCAGTGTCTCCTTTCAACTTTTTAGGGTCATTCAATCTAGGTCAAGTATAAAGATGTTGATATAAGGTTATAAGCACATTAAAGCCTTAGCCTATGGCTGTGGTTAGACACACTTTTTAAAATCGATTTGAATTGATTTGAACTCCTTTTTTAAAACCACTCTTCTGTTTTTACTTATCTGAAAGGCCTTAATCATGATTCTATAAATACTATCAGCGATGTATGACCAGATCATGATTAAGGCCATTTGTAAAGCTGGAACAGTTTAAGAGGTGAAAAATAATCCTCTAAAAATATATTTAATGGTAATTTACTTTTGAACTGTTGTATCGGGTATCATTATCATAGACAAAAAACTGATAAATTATAATTTCTAGGACATTTAAAAGTACAGTGTCACCCCTAGCAAGCATTTAATAAGACACACTCACCTTCTACGTAGGACCAGGAATATAACCACCACTATGACAGCAATGAGAACTATAACACAAACAGCAATACCAGCAATAGCTCCTAGGGAGAAAAAACATGACATTGTTGTTAATTTCGGGTATTGCAAATCAGGTCAAAACCGTTTTATGACCCTTAAAAATTTATGGAAGACACCGTTTGAATAAAATGGTAGTAGGAAGGCTAATCTACAAACCCTTCTAACAGCCATTTTTAAAGACAGCATGGATTTACTATTGCTATCTGGTGTTTTTCATAATCATGAAAAATCTTAATGAGTAGAGTTGATTACAGCTCAGGGGTAATATTATATTCCACATTAGATATTCATGTAAATGTGTATCTTTGAATTATTTTGGAAACATTTGTTTTGTGTTCTACCTGTAGAAATGCCTTTCTTTGCTGTCGTTGGGTCTGCATTCTGTCCCAGGGTTGGTGTTCCCTTCTCTTTGTCCCCATCGGATATACTACCAGGTAAGGTTGGACCCAGAGTCTCAGACCTATGGTTTGACTTTGCTGTATGTAGACTTGGTGTATGTTGCATCCCACCAGGAACAGAACCATTGATTTGGGTTGATGTGTTTTGCCGACCATCAGAAACAGACCCATTGAGAGTGTCAGAGGATTCTGTTGTTGGATTATCATGGTACGAAGGAACCACATATGTAGTAGATGCTGGAATGGTAGTGGTTGTTGGGCGTGTTGTTGTAGGGGTGGTGGTGGTGGTGGTGGTTGTGGTGGTGGTAGTAGTAGTTGTATGAGATGATGGTACATACGCTGGGGTACATGTTTCAACTAAACCTGAAATTAACAATTTTTGAATGGTGTTTTTTCTCTTCTATATTGTAGCTAATTTGGAGGCAAGCTCTTGCTGTATGGTCGAGCTAGATAAAAATATTTCAGAATTTTTAAATGGTAAATCAATGACCAAGTAACTTGGAGATGAACAAATTTAACGATCCATTTTTTTTATGCCAAAACATCCATGGACCAATTAATTGATAAAGAATTGTTTAATAAAAACTTATTCAATTGATCAACTAGGATATTTTCTATCAATGTCAATTAGTTATATTTGTGATATCAAATTAATGTTAAATGCAATACTCACAATCTTTACATGAGTAAATGAGTTGCACACAGTTGTTGATGGTATTATCACAATAACTGCAGGGAACTGTGAGGGAACATGACTGTGCACCATGGCAAGTATTGGCCGTTTCTATTGGTATTGGTTGACATTCCTCTGGTCTTACAGGACATTGACTAACACCTGCCACATGAGTCCAAGTACCACTGATAATCTGTATCTTTGTCCCCCCATTACAATTTAATTCATCATTTTCAGAAGCTAACTTGTGACATTTTAAACCATTTTTAACATCTTCACCTGTGTGTAAAACAAAAAATAAGATTAAATTACTATCAAACTGTATATCATTCAATACTCCTCATGATTTTTTATGACAAGTGAGACTTTATTGAATTTGTTTTTGTATTATTATAAGATTTGACCTATTCTCTCTATATATCTTTGAGATTTAAATAATGGTGTGTTGTTGAGACTACAATATCTTTCACCATGGTGTTAAAAGTACTTCATACAAAAGAGTACCAATTTTAACGATTCTTTTCTATACTAACCAAGTGCTATCTTCAAAATGACAAGAGCTACACACAAACATATCTCCATTAAAGCCTTCATCGTGACCTGAAAGAAGGATTAAGTAATGCAATATCCGATAGATCTAGTTAAAATATACTGTTGTCATATTCTTCCTTTGGAATAACAAATAACATTACCATTCTTATGTGAGGTGTAAGAATAAGATTCACAACTGGAAATAATAAATGGCCACATCTGAAATTCTAAGCAATGAACACCACATTTTTAGACCTCAATTTTGAATTCAAAGGTACTATATATCCCATAACGCATAATCCTAC
>JAVSBT010447104.1:0-24670 GCA_033118115.1 Pharyngocirrus eroticus
ATAATAGGTCAATTTCGTATGTTAAATTTGCAAAAGAATGCGGCTTGTAACTAGGCCACCAGGTGGCGAGACAGTCAACGGCTATAAGCTCATTAGGAATACTGCTTTGCTTTGCCTATTCATTTTCACAAAGACAAGGAGGGGGGGGGGATAGAATTTTATTGTCTTTTTTTAAATTTCAACATACTATACAGGGGTCTTGTTTTGATTATAGATGTTCTCCTAGTGGATATCTTTCAAAGGCAAAAGAGGGTGAAATCGTCTCTTCTTTTTTGAAAAAGTCTACTTATCAGTTTAGTCATTAGGATAATTAAATCAGTGTTTAGATTTCTTTCCATTACATGCTGTACTTTTTATTTCAGGGTTATGGCAAGAACTTTGTTCACAAAGTGAAACATAAGCATACTCTTGCTAGGAATTACTTTTCAAGACTGCCTGGTATGGCTGAGCATATGAGAGAGAAATCAGAGCCATCCCTGGGAGGATCTGCTACTGGTACCCAGAGAAGAAAACGTGGACAGAAAAAAGATTGCCCACCACCACCTGTTTCTGTTGGATCATAATACCCTTTTCGCATTCCAGACTTTGTGAGAGCTTTGACCCTGATGTAAAGGAAACAAACAATTATTATTGCAATTGGAATTACAAGGATAATTTGAGTGATAAAGTAATGAAAGGACCAAATATTTTACAAAATGACAGTGTGTGACAAGTTTCATGATGAACAAACTTGTTAGATAACTACAATTTCATTTTCATTTTCAAAAACTTGATAGCAATTAAGTACATTATTTTATTGCAATTTCAATACAAAAGTTCATTACTAATGTTTACTTCTGTATAAATCAGATTAACCTTGCAAATATATCTACAACAAACATAACACATTTGTGTTTTTATTTTTAATGTATGTAATTTATATCCAAATCTAACTGAATGTACAATTATGAATTATACAAGATTTTTTTTTGTGAATTGCTGGCTTTTTTTATCTTTGAAATGTCAAATTTGTATGACCTACTGTAAAATACATTGTATTTGCATAAAGTGGAATATTGTTACCCATTTGTGTATGTGTGAAAAACTGCATGTCACCAAGAGCAGGGTGTTACTGTTAGGGTGTGACAGATTGTCATAGAACTTCATGTGCAACATAAAACAATTGAAGAATAAAAACACTCGCAAAAATAGGATAAAAACAATTTTTATTCATTATTTTATTTACAATAAGTTTCATAATATTTTCCTTTTTATCAACGTTTTCTATGAATAAAAAAAGTAAACAGCACAAAAAATCAACAGAAATATTCCACTGTTCCTTTCCCTTTTTTTGGTACTTTTCTTGGAAGTTTCTTGTTTTTTTAGCCGTTTTGATTTTGCAACTTTTTTCACCATGACAAAAATGGTATAGCTATCATGTTATTTATTTTTACATTTTCTGATTCTAGAAAAACGTGATTAACACATGGTTTTTTAAAATCTATTTCACAGAAATAATGCAAACTTACTTTTCCCATATCAACAGATATGTTGTCGTCAAGTCTCAAGACTTAGTCTTGGATGACTGCTAATATTTTCTTAAATTTTTGCAATTTTCTACCAAAGAATAGTGAAGATTTTTTGAATACAGGTATAGAAAACACATCGTAATGACACGCCTATTAGCTGGCTGATTTGTCTATTTTGGTATATGTTCTATCGGTCCCTTTCTAGAAGGAGTCTATCTTCACTGAATTTCTTCTGCGCATAATTCTGATGGAACTGTCTGAAGTTGAATACCTACTGGCATAAGACATCCATCAAAAACCTTGAATTGTATCGAGTCCACTACACCAACATCTATGGAGATAATCCTACCAATCATTGGTATAAAATCACCACTCCAAGGATAGAACATCCCTGGGACTTCTGAAAAACAAATTGTATGATAAAATAAAAGGATTATTTAAAAGGACCACATTATCTTTTTTGTCATGATAACCTTGAAAGGATTATTTAAAAGAACCACATTACCTTTTGTCATGATAGCATCAATGACTTACTGATAAGTTAAAACTTTCATTTACATAAGTAGGAAAGACTCGATCTTTAATTATGAAACAAATGAAAAAACTACTCATAAAAAGCTGCAAAGTTCATTTCTAGCTAAATCTGAACAGTAATGATAATAATAATGATAATGAATGTGATGTCATGATAATAATAATAATTATGATCTTTATTATCCCTCTTGGGGAACTTTTTGTTATACAATACAGGCTTGTTATATAAAGATATTCATGTAATATTATTTCACAAAGAAGTTATTCAAATCTTTTCTCCAACTAACCTTTAGGTTGTTTTTCTTGCTTTGATTCTTCTTCCTCCTGACTTTCCATATCTAGGGCACAGTCATCTGTTATAACATTGTAGTATCCATCTTCTAACTGTGGGATACCAGGTGCTTTTATATCTGTTATGAGCCCTTCTTCATTATATCTTTAATTGGGATGATAGAAAAAAGGATGACTTTGTAAATGATGATTTTGCAAACAATAATTAAGGCTATTCCAAATTGATTAGTTGGTCATTCTATTTTTTGTATAAAAATAAGTGTGTTGGTCGGTAAACTAAAAAAAAATTCTTTGGTAAAAAATTGTAACAGTAGTTAGGGTTATTCCAAATTTATAAATTGGTCTTTAGATTTTTTGTATAAAGATAGTGTATTGGTCGGTCAAGTTTTAAATCTTTTTATTATCCAGACATAAGCTAGACTTAAGTTGGCCTTTACGTTGAAATGACAGAATGGAGCAAGTTGCTCTGTATTCCATTACATTATATTTTGACCTTAAAATTCCATTTTTAAATATGCTCCACATGTTCCTGAAAGTGTTTCCCGGCCAGTTTGAAAGGTTTTTGTACAAGGTTTTCAAAAATCATAGTGGTTAAGCTGTCCTAATTTTGCATGAACATTACGCTAACAGCCTCTACTAAGAATATCCTGTACTAATGTGAAAAAAACTCTTTATGGTTCATTGTTAACAACCAAAAATGCACATTTAGAAGCCAACAGAGTGTTTGCTGGATTTTTTTTTGCATCATTTTGACATCAAATTTATTAAAAAGCAACTTTTTTTTTCTTTTTTTTAAAGT
Organism: Pharyngocirrus eroticus; assembly: GCA_033118115.1. NCBI lineage: Eukaryota > Metazoa > Annelida > Polychaeta > Saccocirridae > Pharyngocirrus > Pharyngocirrus eroticus. The sequence continues at coordinate 3,133 of JAVSBT010447104.1, forward strand.
TATCAATCGCTTAAAAAAGGGTTGGTTGCATCCATTGCCAAGTAATCAATTCAAAATGAGCTCATAATATGTTTGCATATTTGCATCAGAACATTCATAGTATATAGTATAAATTTTACTTTCCATGTACATGTATGTGCTTTCATGGATAATTATGACCAAGAAGTATTGACATGAGAGCAGCGAAAACATTTTTGAAAACACTAAACCCAATTATTTTACACTGCAAACTTGCCTGAATTGCACAAACGGAATACTCTATAAAGTTGCCCATTGAAATGTATATCATCATTAAATTAATCAATAGCAGATTCCAATATTTTCAGCTTTTTGTCCATTCCTAATAACTTACGATATAAATCCTATGGAATATTTGTTGTCCAAGTCAATTTTCTTCTCATCTTTTGATAGATCTATATCCTCTGTTGATTCCATATTAATGATTTCATTGAGAACATCTTCATACTTAAGATCATCCACAAAATCTTGGCATTCAGGCAAAACATCACACAAGACACCAGGTGATGCTACATCTGTATCTTCTTGCGAAGAAATGGTGTTCATATCCATACCTTCATCCTGAATAGGATATAGTTACATAGCACATTAGGAGATGGTTGAACATAAATCAACTAGAAATAATTTGTTTTAATTTCAAGTGAATTATCATATTTATATGAACTTTGTGTGATGCATGGAGTGTTTGCAAGTTGTTGCCCCATTGTTACCCTTATATTATTTTGAATTTCGAAATTAGAGGTTTGAAAATATTATCCTTCTTGGACTTAATTGTTGGACAATATAGCTTTAGTTCATACATTTTAGAACTAGGGTATATTTTTTGACCATTGTCTTATTCTATTTGTGTTCTTTTACATGTAAAAGAAGCAATGGTAGCTTTTGGCAGAATTACCTTTATTGCATCAGGTGTGGGCTCTTCTTTATTTGAAGTCTCCTCTTTTGACAAAAGTTTATAAGTTGTTGGATAATAACTTTCAAAAAGATCACAGGGAGCTGCCTGAAAATAAATGTTTTACAACTTAAAAGAATCAGAAAGGTTGAGGAAATTATAGCATTATTTAATTGTCATTGCCCTGCAGGCCATTTGAAGGAAAAAACGTTTTATAAGAAGATAAAATATACTTACAGACTTTGAAGGAGTTCAAGAATTAAAAAAAAGTCAAACGAATTTAATGTCCAAATAGATTGTGACAACAAGGATTACATTGGGGGGAAAATGGTTATATACCCATGAAGCATAATGCATCTGTGTCACTTGATCACAAAACCACACCCTTCTTGGGTCTGCAAGTCCTCTTGAACTCTTACTATCTCCATAGGAATTCTTATGGTCAGTTTCATAATGTTTCATTGCCATGCAGCTTTTCAATTGGTTATATCCATCTTCATATTCAAAGATCTTTCCACTTGCAAAGTTGGTGACCCAGCAGTCACATTTACTAATAGCAATGTTATTGATATTTTTTGCACAAATCACTTTTGGTAGTTTAAACCTCTTGAGACGGGCATAGTACTTTTCAAGACGTTCCCAATTTATGAGATCAGCCAAATCTTCTTTGTGTGTTTCACTTACAGAAGAAAGACCTGAGTCTTGTTCATTTTGTACCAATGCTAATTTCATTTTAAGAGCTTTTGATTGTAATTTACATAAAATATGTAGTTTATTGATCTGTTGATATGTAGGGTCTTTCCATCTTGTTTTCTTAAGATTTCTGTCTTTTGTTTTTGAATATTTTGCTTGTAGTTTTTTCCGCCGTTGCTTCTCATGTTGTGTGAATATATATGCTTTTGTCTTAGTACTATGGGATTTTCCTTTCAGCTTTATTTTGTTTAGACATGTGCAAACTTTATTGATAGATGAGAAGACAGCTTTTTTTATCTTTTGTGGCAAAGTTGTACTGTGCTTGGATTTGAGTCTTTGTCTTTTCTTGTGTGCCATTGTGAATTGAAATATCCAAATTTGTTGATCTATCAATTGAGAAAAAATAAAGGATATAACTATTTTGGTTAATGTTAAAGTAACAGTTTGAATGATAATGATTTACCACTACTACTAGTATATATTACTGGTAGCAATTATTAATGGCAGAATTGTCATGATGATAGATAAAATGTAGTAATAATGATAATAATAATGATAACAATAATATTGATAATGATAATAATAATAATAACAACAATAATGATTGTGATAATAATTATAATAATAATAATTATTACTATTATTGTTATTATTATTATTATTATTATTATTATTGCAATATGAATTATAGTTCATTGTAGTCTACAACTCTAATAATATACATATAGCAAAATAGAAATTGATATTGACGATTGAAATTTAAAGATAATTAAATGACTACATCAATATAACTCTATTTTCCCATTACAACAAAATGATCATTTATATGTTTGTTTTTATACTACACAAGTAGATAAACATTATCAATATGAATTCATGGTACGCCAAGGAAAAAATACCTTCAGTGTTTGTATAATCCGCACGTTCACGTCTTTTGCTGTACATTTACTTTGTTTGATGACGTGTACGACAATGAGAAGTAAGTTTGTGTTTAATGTACATGTGTCTTGTCTGAAAAATAAAATAGATAGGTCATACATGATGATATCGTGTCTTGTCTGAAAAATAAAATAGATTTGGCATTACATGAATGCATTAATACCTGTATTATATAAGTTCTAGAATGTGGCATAAAATAATATAGGCCGATTGTCAAATTCAAAAACTGAAATAAAGATGTAAAAGAAAGTTTTTAAATTTGTCATATTTTTAAAATAAGCCAAGGGGAAAGATCATGACCAAGGGTATCAGATATTGATTGTAAACTATCATTTTGGCAATTTGGTTTTCTGGCAATAAAAAGAGCAACGCAATCTGCGTAAAGACCACAAGATGGCAATACTATGTGTGTTATATGTCTATGGTGTAACAAGGCTAAATAACCATGGGCATACTTGTTTATTGAAGGCATGTGTTCGTATTCGATATCAGAATAAACTTTTATGGGTTTAGGGTTTCATTTCGTTTACAGACATATAGTTTTGGGGGGGTGAGAAATGCATTTTTTGTATAGGGAGTATCAAATATAATTTCAAGTTCCAAACCTTTACATCAACCTGTTTATTGAAGGCATGCATTGGTGTCTGATATCAGAATAAAACTGTATGGGTTTAGGGTTTCCTTTATTTACAGAAATATATATTTTTTGTGGAATGAGAAATACATGTTGTTGTGGAGTGAGATTGGGAGTATCAAATATACCTTAATTTTCCGAACCTCTACATCCACATCATGATCAACATCCAACAAAAAGGAAGAGGGGGGGGGGGGGGGGTCATAAACTTAAAAGAAGTTCAACTTATGTCAAAATGATTTACATAACTGGCAGATATTCCAATACAATGTTGATTATTTTACAAGAAAAATGCCATGGACTATACATTTAAAATAGAAAAGGACAGGCAAATTGTAAGATTAGCGAAACAGAATAATGTCTGCAATTTACCATTTCCTGAGCAATTGCTTCCACGACCATTTATACATAACGGGTCGCGTTCCAATGCATACAAGTTGTGAAACCAAGGTAGCTAACATATAAAGCTCTTTCCTGGAAGACATTTCAGTGGGAGGTGAAAAGAACACCAAGTGGAAGTTTGTAGAAATAAAAATAAGTTCCTGAGAAAAATTGAAAGCAGACTTACTTAACACACGTTCAATATTGGTCTACATACGATGGAATTGGACAGAAAACAAAAGTAACCACGAGCAAATAAAAGAGAAAGAAGAACACAAACTACCAAGAAAAAAAGAAGTCTTTTAAACATTGAATTTAAGCGACGACAATCACGTGCTTGTAAATTTGTTATTCTTGTAAATCACAAACCATTGGCGAAACCAGTAAACGGTCATCGAATAATAGGTAAGAAAAGCACCAACTTTTTATAGCTAATTATTGGTTTTTTTAATCACCACTGAAGATATTCGGAAGTAATATTTTGGGATATGAGTTTAATTCATAAACGAATCAACTCCGTTTTTTACATGCTAGTTCTTGGAGTTTTTTTCTGTAATCTGCACGTGTAATATGTCTACGTATGTGTTTTTTGTTTTACTGAAAAATATCTGAGAGAATAATTTCCTTTTCAGTCTCTCCTTCACTTCTTAATCGAGAGTATTTTGAGCCATAAACTCAGCAGTTTGTCAAAGAAAAGTGAGCCCTAAACACAGCAGTTAGTCAAAGAAAAGTCTAAGTAAGTTAATCTTGTTTACAAATCAATTCTTTTCATTTCTTTTTTCTTTGCTTTCTTGTGAACGGTGAATCGTAAAGTTGGTGATTAATCATTTTGTAAAGAAAAAAATGTGGAAGTTGTACAAGGTTTAGCCTAATGAGTATAATATGTAAACTTGAATAAAGAATTCGATATTGTTTACTACACGATCTGTCATGAAAAAACACACAGAATGTTTCCATAATTCTGGATGTACTAAAGCTACGTGATACTATCCTGCTGATAACAACCTTAGATAACAACTAATACATAAATAGATGCTTGAAGAACATGATTATCAAGAATTAAATCCAAGAATAAAACCATGAACTACATTTCTATTGAAAATAGTAATTAGCAAGGAGACCTTTTGAATTGTAATGTTCCATTTTTTCTATATCATGTTATTTTATCCAAAATAAAAACAGCAATTTAAAGTAGAGGAAACAAATCTTATAGTATGTCATAATTTTTGACATAATATGATACCTGATGTTAGTTGCTGGAAGGATAGAGAAGAGCATAATTGATATTAATTATGTGTATAGCCTATAGGTAAAATGTATAACGCACAAAACAGAATTGAAATCTTCTTTTGACATTCATTAACATTGTAACTACAAACAACATACATGTCTATTATAATAAATTTAAAACTTATTCTATACAACAAAGTAAACTTACTTTGAAAAGCTTTCGGGGACAAGCTGTCCCCTTGGTCACTTCAATCAGTCTGATGTAAGAACATACATGTCATTTCATCATTATATACTACATGTAGTAGTTTTAAGCAGAAATGAACATAATTGCATATTAATGATATAAACATGTACAATTTTGTGGTCAAATTTTATTAGAATCTTTTCTAAAAACATCTACATGTTTGGAAAAAAAAATCATCATAATTATATAGGTAACAACATAAATATTGTGGCAAATAATTATGTTATTGGTTCCAAGATCCATTATGTAGAAAAAGTTAATCAACTTTGGAACAGTAGTTTTTTAAAAGATAATTTCTTACCTCAAAAACAATGTTTCTGCCTTCACTAAAGGCCTTGATCACATGAATGATCCTTATTGTCTTATTATCATTCACGTAATTGAGGCCTTTAGTGGAGACAGTACAGAAATGTTGTTTTTGAGGTAAGAAATTATCTCTTAAAAACCTACTGTTCCAAAGCTGATTGACTTTTTCTACAACGTAAATATTATCTTTCATATTTTTGTACATACAAAGGCATTGACCAATACATTATGACAGTGATGTCATTAAGTAAATTAGGTAAAAAAAAATGCCACTTCCTTTGCTGCACTGGAGCTGTCCCAGTGGATGAAATTAAGTTGAATAAGTGTTGGACAATAATTACTCACGTGTAGAATGCTTTCTTGGTGGTATAATTGTTAGAATTGTAGCACTAACTGGCAACAAATGTTATCGACAATTATTCAACTTAAAGAGGATATTTCCTATAGCACTAAATTATACTTCCTGTGACTTGGGTGGTCCTGTAAGCATGCTAAGTACAGAATATTTCCAAAGTTTGGAAAATGCATCTAATAGATGATAAAAAATACACATGCACAAGAAGGTGTCTCCGGAAGCTGGCATTTTTCTTGTTGCCATGGACATAGCCTATAGGCTATTTTCCAAGAAAAATTATTTCACAATTTGAAAGGAGAGAAAAAACCCATTTGTGATGAATTAACATTTTAAATGGTGTTGTGTAAGTTACAGCACTGCTGAGATGTATTGGTGTTCCACATCACTAACTGTTACAATATAACAAAAGGATTAAAAAAGGTTTATTTTAGAACGAATGCATTTGTTCCAAAGTAACAAAGCTTTATGTCTGTTCCCATATGTTTCTCTCTATATAGCCATGCAAGTAAAAATCATGTTTTTGATAATGTTCCCAGATAACATGTTAAGAAAAAACTTTGTTACTTTGTAACAGTTTACTTTACTCTAGGTTTGCGGGGAACATAAGTTACACCATGCAACCCTACATATCACTTTGACAGAGTACCAAAAAAGTTGTCTCTATGTTGGAGAAGATTCCATCACTGTATTTTGTAACACTGAAGGAGATTTAGCATTCACTATTATACAACTATACAAAAGAAAAAAAGGATGCCAAGTTTCGTGATATGTCTCTTAATTCATTATTTATACAGTTTTCAGTTTATTGGTTTATACACAATGCTTATTTTATTTTTCTTGGATAGAATTAATTGCATGTAGGACGATGACCACAATACACTGATCAATAACCTAGTTGATTTATCAATCATTAAAAAGCTTGTTATTTGTGCCTTGGTCTTGGAGTCAAGTGTATCAGCTTTATGATCTGCTAAGGTCAAGAATTAAACATTGATACCGATAGATTAGGTTGACTGAGCCTCAAAATATTTTTTTAGGGATCAAAAGGTTTCAGACTTCATCAACCACCTTACTTCATGACTGCATCTTTAACTGAGAAAGATAATTAGTCCTAATTTCCCTCCTTCAATTACTATAATTATGTAGGTCAAACAATATGTCAGACCAACGTCATTATCTTAACACCTTGAAAATGAATTATTGATTACAATACATTAACGAAACACAATTTCTTTGAATATTCTTGTAATGCTGTAATACATGATTATTAATTTAAAAGTAACAATATACACCTTTTAAAATCTTCTTTTTGCACTGCTAGAAAAAATAATGATGTGTTGATAGTGTTATGAGTGATATTTAGTGGCAAAATAGCATCAATTTCAAATTTTGTGGTGGCAACATATCACTTTTTAGTATTGCCTTTTTCACTGATAGTGTTCATTAGTGGAAAATAGTAACATATAGTAGTGATAATTTGATACCACAATTTTTTCTTGCACTCTGTGTATGTTCTTGATGAAAATAAAAAGTATGTAGCAATAATTGGTTTTAATCAATTAAGAAATTATTATCAGAGGAACAAATCATCTAGATAAATAAGAATGAATTTTGTTGTTCACTTATATGGGAAATTCATATTGCTATACCCTTGTTTGGCCTAGACCCTTCTGTAGGTCGTAAGAGAATATCTAATGAGCAGTAACCCAAAAAGAACTTATTTAACTAATAGTAATTAATAGGCTATTTTTAGAAAAGGATTAATTTTATGAAACATGTACTAAAATAATGATACAGCAATTTAGCTCTAAAATTACAATAACTTTAAATACAGAAGTTGAGTGTAGAGAGCTTGTAACACCTATGGGTGAGATTTTGTCTTTGATCAGTCATTACATTTTTTGTTCCTTTTTATAGAGGGTGCTTGAGTTGCTACTAATTAATCAAACAATCACCTGTTTAAATTCCCACATTTTTTTTTCACATACTAGAACCTGTAGCACCATTATTACTGGTTCGAGTACTACTTGAGCCAATGAGGAGATGATTAACATGAGAAAAACCTATAAACAGTAGTTTTCATTATGATCTTTTACAAGTTTTCCAAGTCTCTTTTGAAGATTTTGATTGGCATCATAAGAATCCTGGAAATATCTGAATAGAACTTGACATCTTGGAATTGGAGTGTAAAAATCTTATGTTCATCTTGAGATGACATAGATGAAAATAATTGTTTTCTCTTCGAAAGCTATACAAATATAATCTTGTCAAAGATACCTTAAATTGTTGATAAAGTTTGAATTGGTATGAACCCATACTGCAATAAATTATAGCAAAAAAGGGAGCTATGAGACAACAGGAACTCATTTAGTTATGATCTTTATACTATCTACAGCTTGGATCAACACAGTCTATAGGAGCCTAGCAAAGACTGAGCTAAATTGATTTTACTGCCTAATGAAATCAAGGTAAAATTGGACTGTTATGGCCTTCTGTTTCCCCAAGCTTGGGAGGGAAGTTGACTGGGGTTACCCAGACATGTTTGGTTTCATTTTTTTGTGCAACACAATGGTTCTTTAGTTCCTGATGTCGGTTTGGCATTCATGACATATCACGAAAAAAATTGCCCTGTGGTTTTTGTGTCCTTATGAAAATAGAAATGCATCTTTTTTTTCCCAACTCTTTATTTTTTCTTAACTGGATAACACTTAACTTTGTTTGATAACTATAGAAAATGATAACTATAGAATAAGTAGCATGAATGAATTGAAGTACATCTATATAAATAAAATGTAAGGCATGATGTCAGATGCAATGCCATTATTCATGGCACGCACTTATTAAATTAAAACATGCCACAGAAAAATGTCATGAACTATAAAAAGATATATTATGTGAAAATACTAAAAAAAGAGAGAGATAAAAGTAACCACAACAGAAGCAATTAAAGAAATGAAAAATAATCACTTTAGCTAATTATATCTGATATGATTAGATCAATTCTGCAATTGTCACAAACCTGGATATTTAGTAGAATTACGGACAGACATTTCTTCAGAGAACTGTTGTAGAATCTTTACCTCTCCATGATTCTTACGAGGGATGAATGATTATCTCTGAATGCAAATATCAATGAGAAACATATAGATATAGTGATCTGGTAATTTTAAAAATCCTCTTATGGAAAAAGTGTAATTGACAAGTTTTACTGTTCTGTTTAATCAAATGTTGCAGAAAATTGTGATGCAATGTGCATCCCCATAAGGTCATTTCTACTATACATGTATTATATTATGAGTAGAATCTGGGAATTCCTTTGGGGCTCAAAAGACCATAGCAGTTTATCTCATGTAAAGCTTTCACGGTCATAATTGTCTTTGACAAAGTGAAAGTACAATCATATATTGTAATAAAATAATATGACGCAAATGTGTAAGATTCAATAGACTTAAATCTTGACTAGTTAAAACATTTTGAAGGCTTACTTGGGAGCTTTCGGCTGCTCTGTAGCCTTCATCAGCCAATTATGATGTACTCTGGCTATGATGAATTGACACAAATGAAAATGCAAGATTATTGTTTTATCAATTTTTTTAAAAGACATCGAAATTATATGCATTTTTCACTATAGTATTACATTACCTTAGGTTAGTGCTTAATTTGGGCTTCTGTCAACTATGTTTTTAGACCTGACTATGGGGTATGTTAGAAATTTGGTACAAAATGTATGATTAAGATAATTCACTGTCTGCCAGATCAATTTTGGTATCTGTGTCATCTGTTGACTAAGAGTAGCTGTGATACTGATGAAATTCCAACTTCTGTGTTTGAAAAATGGGTAGTAGGGGAAAGGCTGATTAAGCCTGTGTGACCTATACTATAATAGGCACTGGAATATTCACCATTGAAGATATGAACAATAATTGTACAACATATTCAACTACAAGGTTGTAAGAAATCAACAATTCATATTATGATTAATTTTCGTCACTGTGCATCATGTAATAGTCATTGAAGATTCATTTACACCCAGTTAGTTTAGCAACCTCTGCCTTCATCCTCTGGAGTATTGCTTAGATGATATTATGAACATATTACCAATTAGCACAATCATTTGAGATAATTATTGTGTAGTTTGTGGAATCATTCTTTTTATCTGACCCATTTTTGCAGTCTCAGGTAATGCTTTTTTTGTAATTTACTTTGTTTAGAGAAATTCTTCCTTTCTAAAACATGTACACTGTGAAACTGCTACAGGTTTTTTCATGTTCTTTTTGGTATTCATTAATTTTTAGAGATGTACATATTGGTTATTTTCTTTAAAACTAATTTCGTTTGAAGCAGTATTTCTCTTGTTGATGATGTATAATAGTACCTATGACAATTGATTGCATGTGTAACTTCATGCCAAGTAACATTTTTTCCTCTCATCTTTATTTGCTTTTTATCTATAAATTCCGAAGTCCTTGGTAGATATTGAATAAAATCGTCAATATGATGATCCTGAGGAATGAAATTTATTTACCTGGCAGCCCCTTTAAAGGTTGTAAAGAAATTCTAGATTTCGTGCATGTGTTTAAAAACTGTGGTTAGATTTCTAGAATTTTTGACAATATCGAAACAGCAAGGTTGTCATGAAAACAAATAATGAGTGGAAGTAACTTTTTTCTATGTGTTTATTTGTTGGCTTTCAAAGAAAAACGGCCTCGGAGCACATAAGCCCATAACCGTCTTCTCACTGTTTCTAGACACGTAAAGCTAGCTTTAATGGTCTAAACTGTCCTTGAAAGTGCAAAGTATTATGCAAAAGTACAGGTATATACCATAATTTTGGAAATTTTGGAAATTGTGTAAGCTTCATTACATAGCTTTTATGAAACATATTCTCACCAGGGCATCATAATGAATATAGAGTGATATGTTCATGTACACTGAATGTAGGTAGTCAAATTATGTGTTCTTTCTTTCTATAGATGACTTCATGGTGCAATTTTTTCTACTGCTTACGTTAAAATAATTATTTATTCATTCAGTATAATATTTCATGAAGATAATATAAAGTCTTGAATGTACTGAGTATCCTTGTCATCGAGATTCCATATCAACCGAAGATTTTAGGATTGGCTTGAATGTCAAAAACCTTGTGACATAATATATTCATGAACCATATCCTGGCATCACTATGATATACGTGAGAGCATACTACACAAGCAAATTATTTTGTGATGGAAAAAGTGTCATGTAGCCTACAAGTAAAGAGGTACATAAAGTACAGAAATATTGGTAAATCATTTTCATCTTTTGGCTCAATGAATTAATGCTCAAGATGAACTCAACTATGAAACAAATGAAGAATATTTTATTGGATCTATTTCACAATGGGATATTGTTGTATGAATTCTTATTTTTTGGTTGTAGAAATTCTCCCTTTGAGAATGAATACTTTGTGTTAAGCTATGTTTAGCACTGTTTACATTGAGTCGATTTAAAGTAACTTTTTAGCTGAAAATATTTGAAGCATTTCAGTAGTCTATAGTCTAAACGCAGATACCGTTCTAAAGTCTTTTCTCATTTTCTCTGACATAGCCTATTGAAAGCCATATACCAAAAATCATAGTTTTTAGTTCAAGTTGACCAGAAGTCCATTGGTAAAGAGTGTAAAAAGGTTGTAGATATGGATACTAATACTAAAACATACTTCAATTTGAGATTGGTCTTTGTAATATGTATTTAGTCGATTTTTATAAAATCAGTAGCCTGGGTCTATTGCTACATTCTTTGTAAATCAACTCCTCTTTCATTCAGTAAAGATTGATTCAACCTGTAGGTGTTTGTTATAGTAAAATTCTGTCACCATTGCATCCCAGCTACTCATCATCTAATAAATGACAAGGAATCTCATCCATAGAGAAGTGCTTACCCAGAGTTATGTTCATAGACCTTTAAGCTTTCCATGGATCAAGTTCTTTTTCAACATACATTGCATCACATGACAAGGGGTGAAATACTTCTTGTGGCTGATATTTTTGTCCTAACAGGAATATTATTTTCAATGCCATGGTCATGACATGGTCATACAATCTGTCGTTACTTTTTTGACAAATGTGATGAATCACCAAGCCTTCTTGAACACTTCTCAGACTCAGAGTCACATTTGTAAAAAGAAGCTACAATGAAAGGTCGAAGCACTTTGTAAGAAAAAAGTCTCATAAATCATGAATAATTCTCATTATGTTTCAACTTGAAGGAAAGGTTACGTATATACAAAATATGTTATATTTCACTTTTTACAAGAAATACAGAGTTATTTCAGGAGATAAAACAATATAATTTTCTTTGTGAAACATTACTCTCATGTCTTGGAGAGAAGAAAGAACATTTTGATTTTTAAAAATAACTTGGGAATCTGTCAAGTGAGAAAAAAATGACCTCTGATTGTTTGACAACTTAGTTTGATAAGAAGAACATTTTAAGAACTTTTACAAATTACAGCAAATCGATTTAGGAATTACGAGTTCATTTTATTTTGTGATGTATATCAAAACCTTTTCACCAGTCTTATAAATTCTTTCTTATTCTGTGATGAAAAAGAAAGAAAAAATATGAGTGGGTGAGTGTATTAGAAATCAATCCCCATTCATTGTTTGCTATTGGGAGGAAGGGGTGGATATCAGATAATTATCTATGTTTATTCCCCAATAAAGATATGAAATATGAAAGTTGGAGATGCCACTGACAGTGCAGAATGCCTCATTTTACCATGGCGAGCCCATCTCTGCAATGAAATATTTCTTCCTCCTCTTTATGCCTTGGTGTGCGATGAAACATACTATAATAATATAATAGGAATTACGAGTTCATTTTATTTTGTGATGTATATCAAAACCTTTTCACTTAAAAGTGCATCATTATTCATTACCAATTCTGCTTGGTATACGTTACTGTCAGAAAAATAGTAATATAAGTGCTATTTAGGGGTAAAAATTATATATATTAATTATAGGCCTAGTAGTGTAAATAGTTAATACATTACTATTTTGTGTTCTGTTTTTCCTCTAGTTAAGTAATAGACAACAGCTACACTATAGTGACTAGATAGTAACATGTTGAATTGTTGATATCATTAAACTTATTTACATCACTATACATCACTTATTTTTTAATGTAATATATTATGGTTTTGCTACAAATTTCTCTTAAATGATTTATGATGAGACATTGGAATAGTGTTGTCAGACAAAAGTTGATTAAATTGATTTTTTTTAAAAGTGTCAAAACATTTTTGTAAAAACAGTTACAACTCTAGTCAGGAAGAATGATTTACCCAATGAGACTCTTCAACAACTCTCCAGTTTATACTTGTATCCTTGAATTGAGGTGATTTCAGAGAAATGCTACATGAATTTCAACTTGAAAGTCAACCCAGTTGAATTCAGCATGGTTCCACTATATTGTGAATTAACAAAAAAAATAATTGACAAAAAAAATCCTTCCACTAAGGTTGGAGACAGTTTAAGTAAATCATTCTTTAAACATTGAATGATATACAACACGTTAAGGATGATTTTGAGGCAAAGACAAGAGCTCCCCTTGGTCATGACATCCTTGCAAAGTGGTTCATTTGATATGGAATGGCTGGGAGGAGTGTTACAGATTATTTCCTATGGAAGCCCAGGTACACAATCATAAAGTTCCATGGGAAATGTCTGTAAAAGCAGGTTTCTGTTAAGTCAACTGTTATAATCCAAACATGTATGGAAGTAGTGCAAATTATGCAACAGCTGAAATATTTGACCTCTTTCTCTCTCTCGCTCTCTCTCTCTCTCTCTCTCTCTCTCTCTCTCTCTCTCTCTCTCTCTCTCTCTCTCTCTCTCCCTTTCTCTCTCTCTCTCTCTCTGTCTCTCTCTCTCTCTCTCCCTTTCTATCTCTCTCTGTCTCTCTCTCTCTCTCTGTCTCTCTCTCTCTCTCTGTCTCTCTCTCTCTCTCTCTCTCTCTCTTTCTCTCTCTCTCACTCTCCCTTTCTCTCCACCCATGATTTTCACTCGACCTATCTCTTGTGCACTCTTTTCTGTCATCTCTTCCTTCCCAAAAACTGATGCGATGAAAGTTTAAAAAAATTGCTTAAGGACATCCCAAGCCACAGTTTCATACTGCACAATTTCCTCTGCACTTTATTTGATATATAATAGACAAAAATTAAAGAAATCAAGCCACACATACGGTTTTGAAATATAAAAATAAAATCTTTTAGAGCATGCTTATAGCTTTTAGTTTAACATCGTGTTTTTTTTATGACTATATGTTTTTTCATGAGAAAATTGTGGCTGTTTGAAATGACAAAAATTGGGCTGAAAATTTATATGTGCAGTTTTCAAAATGGCCGATTTTTTCAATAACTTTTATCACTTCAAAGAGTCATATTTTCATTTTGATAAGGGATATAACAATTCCAGGACATTATATTTAAGCTATAAACATGTTCTATATATTATATCTTTTTCATTATTTCTCAATATATTTTTGTAAAATTTCCTTGCGGTTGGAAATAAAATATATTACAAATATATTTGTTGGTGTTTTATATGTTAAAATCAAGCGCAGAGAAATTTGACTCATATTAACCTATGGTTACGGATTTAACTTGTTAAGCCAAAAATATTTACTTTCATAGCACTATATTTTGTTGAAGATGGTAATTTGGGATATTAATATACATGTATATCCCAAATAGCAATTACACCTTCATCATCCCATTATGGGGCGTATTATTACTATTAACCATTAAGCAGACCAAGCACTTGCTTACGATAGGGCACCAGGACCAAATGGGACCCTACAAAAACCAACAACAACAACAACAACACTAACAACAACAACAACAACAACAACAAAAACACCATAATTATATTAAAAATACGATTCTGCTGCAAATTTTCTTTACAGAAAGATTATGCACGATGATGCATCCCTCGATATAAAGGTTCTAGATATAATAATAATAGATTTGAAAGCAGAATTGTCCTTATGCACAGTATGTTCTATATTATATATGACTAGGTAAATGAATGCTCTTGCTTTTTGTTTCCTCATTGTCAATCCTTTTGTAACTATATAAGTCAGTCCTTTTTGTTTGTGAGAATACCTTTTTTTTCTTTTCCCAACTTCTAAACGTGTGATAATAACAGTAATCCATTTTGTCATAGGAAACCGACTCGGTTTTCAAAGCAATTATGAGAAGAATATACGAATTAGGCCCAATTTCGTGGACTGCCACGCCTGCGGAAGTGTAGCGTTACATCAATCTGCTCAAATTTGAGACCAAAAGAGTCATGAATTATGCAAACAGAGAACATGGCTTTTACGTTTTTAATCTTTCTCACATTAAAGAAATTTCTCTTTCAAAGAAATGAATCAAGTCATCAAGTATAATCTATAGACATTACTACATTAAGCTACAGTTGGGATTTTGTTTGAATGGATTGTTCATCATGTTGGACTTCTATATCTGCATGGCACTATATAATGGAAAATGCCTTCATATTTATAATTACTCACCTTAAAATTGTCTTTGATGAACAACAGGAGAATGATAATGATGGTTATGAGTAACATTACAGAACTGAAAATAAAAAGTCATGCATTGGAACTGGATTTATATACTATAGTACCTCAAAATAATAGCCAATAGAATTGCAAAAGTTCTATAATAATCTTTATCAATCAAGAATTAAAGTTTCTTTGATTATCATTAAAAACTATGACTAAAATTCGAAGGAATTTCCAGGGAATTAAATGGGTTATGCATATCTAAACAAATAAAACTAATTCTCTTTATGAATTTCATATTATTATTTTTTAAAGTGGCTTTTTAATACTAAAAATATTATATAATATTAAAAAAAGGTTCCCCAGGCACTTGACTTTCATTTCATGTTATTGCCTAATTAGAACTGACCATTGCACTCGTGATATCGTGATGCATGTTTAGAAGTTCAACTTTTATAAAGGCTTATCATGATGCTTTCGAGTAAACTGATGATCCATGGTTGTGAAACATAGAAAAAAATTAGCTCAATTTGACCAAAATATATTAAAGGTACTGGTCAGTTACACTACTGGTGATGTCAATGGGAAATGGACATCCACTAATGACACCACTGGCAGTGTCAATAGTCACAGTGAAACGATGACCAAAAGTATTATAACATTTACATCTAGAAATAAGTGGGTGAGTGCAATATCAATATCTGTGATATTTATTCATGGAATACGATACATTACTAGTATTTTGAAACATTACAAAAATGCTCACGCCTCCATTATCTGAAAACAATAAAAATCTATGCTTCCTTCCCTGGATGCCATCCTCCAGACTTGGTGAGGGGGTTATATTTCATCACCTTTGACCTCATTCATTAGTCAAGTAAACATGATATTCAGGTTATTGTGTTTCACAATGTAAAATATCTCATCTTTTGATTTTTCTGAATAGAATAGATTTGACAACAATGCAGTACTTTATTACATGTACTTGGGCAGATATAAGTCTCCCATTCATTGTTCCATGGACCTGGGGCCGGGCAGAGATATTGAAATTTGAATCTAAAAATAACCCATTAATTTCTATGATAGATCTATATCATCACTAGGTTGTTTTTATTTTACCCTTTTTATTGCATTAAAGTAGAACTGTATAGATATTTTCAACAACCCGACTCGTACGGATTGATTTACTTGAGGGACCAAAGGACTGACAGTTTTGATCCTGTTGTAAAGGATGGGTGGAACTTAATTTTGAGATTTAAGCCATTTTCTTGATAATCTTTTTTGTGGGTCCATCCCAGAAAAAAAAAGTAAATCGACCCCTGTTCTAACCTATTTCATTGCGCATGTTAAGACCTTCACGAGAGCAATTTGCTGAGAAGCGAATAAAGCTTATACTACCAGACTGAAAATATATTGAAATGTATTCAGACAAATTCAATATACCTAGATGAGCTTTAAATCTATCCATACTCATCTAGGGTCTAAGATATGATCTTGACCTTTGACCTTACTCATTATGATCTAGGACATAAGCTTTTAAAATTGTTCGATCCCCTTCCTCAAAAAGTTGACTTGTTTCAGAGATGTTCTTGAAATTTTTCGGTTTTAAACGCTGCTGTGTTTCTTCTCTCTTTTTCAAGCAAACAAAATTTCAGTTTTCTTAAAAGTAGACGCAGTATCCACGTCATCATGCAAAGTTTCTTATTTCACAGACATTTCCATCCTGTCATCCTCATAGATCCAAGACTACACCATTTTTTTATAGTTACATGTAATTCAATACTCGACCATGCTATTCTAAACCTTTTGTTCTCGACAATACGGTAGCTTAATGACTGCTTCTCTATAAAATGTTTCTATACAATACTCCTGCGTTCTATACCTTAGATATGAAGACAAAACAAATGCCAAACGAGTCTTGTTATATGAGCTATTACTGGGAGAAATCCGAGCACAAACAAAGTAAGCTTACACCGGAGGGAGCTCATATTTCACTTTCTAATAACTTGAACAAAACGAGAATCTCTTACTGTAATGTAAAGCTTTGCACACAATAAAAACTAAATGATTCATCAAAGTAATATATCATTTTAATTTCATATTTCAATCTTTCATTCTCTTTTTATTACAAATAAGTTCTCCTTTAATTATTCAAGTCATACCTGTGTACGGGGGTGGGGGGGGGGGGGGGTTATTAACAGTTTTCTAAAGATTACCAATAAACTTACTTCTTTTCAATGTTGAACTTTGTTTGAAAAGCACTGTTAGCCATTAGAAATTAAATTAGACTACGCTCGGCCTTTTATCATAAGTTTATGTCGATATGACAGAAAATTGGGGGAGTTGTTCAGTTCGCATTGTATTGTAAGGAAAAACTCAAAAAGTTCTCTTATTCTAACCGAAACTTATAAAGATGAATATTTATAAGTTCACAATTTTTATTTGTTTCGTTCTGAATTAAATAAAACTAAAATAAATCGCACAGAAATGGCCCGGTCGCATCCATCGACCAACTGATGATCTGGAATGGCCTCATAGATTCTTTGTTGAGTACGTCTTCTGTATCACTATAGTTCCACTGGAAAATATCAAAACGAGACAGTCTTCATGGAAACAGTTGTTAGATAAAAGTCTAATTAGTGTAAATTTGAGGAAAAGATCTGGTATCTCTTTACCCTTTTAAGGTTTACAGTTAACGCTATCAATTAGTAAGGTATACATTTAGGTTCAGGTTTTGTAGAATAGGCTCAAGGCCAATTTATCCAACAATTAAGCCACGGCCAAATGTCATCATGTATGTATCATCAAATTAATTCTTTATTAATTCATTAAGTTATTTGTGTATGTAAGTTCTCAAATGTTAAATTAAGTGAAAGAGGTTAAAGTCAATTGATTTGAATGGTGTACAACTGTACATCATCTATATACTGTAGTTTCAATTTCCCAAAGCTTTACTAAAGCCTTCTTGACATGACATTGTGACGGTCACTTTTCTGTCCCTTCAATGAATCCACCTGTTGATATACCGTATTGTGGTCATCCTCAAATGGTCCCTGTAATTAGCTCAATGTCTGGAACACCAAGTGCTTCATACAATGGCGTTAAGTGAACGTTCTTCAATCTTTTCACGAGCTTTTAAGGCCTGCTGATGATAAGACCGAATAAGGCTTATTTCGTATCAAAGGCAAGACGGGAGAGAAAAGAACATTTCATTTTACCTTTGCAAAAACCTTCATCTGCCTTCAATTATCACGTCTTTTATGATAGATATTTCAACTATAGAAATCATTTAGTGAGAAAAGAACACTTTATTTAATTAGCAGAGATTTTACCAAAAAAGATTTCTTTTCACGTTATTTTCTTAACATTCTGTGACGCCGAGGAAGCTCTAGTTTGCTTTATGATATTTGAAAATATAGAAGCATTAAAATGTCACCATTTATGTTCTGGTGAAGAATTATAATTACCCATTTAGATAGAAAACAGAAAATTCAACGCAGTCACATTCCATGGAAACGTTTACAAGCGTTTTAATTCTATCTTGCCAAGCAAACGAGATTGAAACTCTCTCCTCTCCTCCTCAATGTAAAGTATATTATTTTTCTAATTTTTATGTTTTGTAATGAAGAGGAAATATAAACAATAAGGTCAACTGCTGAAATACATAGCAACCGGCCTTTAAGAAAAATATTTCTTTTTTCAAAAAGTTGAGAAAAATGATGAAAACTAGCCTTTCAACAAAGAATGGATGAAAGAATGGGTTGCGTAAAGATTCAATTTTGTGATCACAATTAGAGCTTGTTAAACCTGCTTCTAAAGAGGATGAACTGTAGAAAGCGAGAACAAACCGGAACCAGACTGAAAACATCAAAGCGAGTCTCAGGTGTCCTCGTTTTGACTTTGGTTGTATTCAATGTCCTGGAAACGCCAGGAAATGAAGCCCCAGGCAAATTATAACACTTTTGTTTCTTACTTTTAAATGATCCGCTTTAATGTTGTATCAAACAGGGTGGAGATCTCTTCATTTACGAATCTAGTGGTTATTTGAAAAGAACACCAGGGGGGAGTTTCTGCCTCAATTGAGTTCACGTCTCTTTGCTTACAAATACAAGGGTAAAGGCAAACAAAATGAACAGATACTCGGAGATAGGTGACTATTTCAAAAGGCAAACAATTCGAACAGATACGCAGAGATAGGAGAATTTATCAAAAGGCCTGATTTTAGTTTCAATAATGTCACACATGTGTTTGAAGGACCTTTGACCTTTATTTTTTCCTTTTCCACATTGTTTTTTCGCTCATACAATAATATTCAGCTAAAAGTGGACTTGCAAGAGGTTTATTCTATTTTAGGTTTGGATTTTAGTGTTTGGAATGAAACAGAACATTAGAGATGCTACTAGGATATTTAAAAGAGAAATAATTCTGATAAAAAATCAGAGGTACTAATTAAAACTTATAATTACATAATGTTCTTGTGTTAAGTAAGAAAGTTATAAACAACAAGACTTAGAATTTTTCACCAATTTCTAAATAGACTGATAAAAAACGAATTATATCAATACATGTATATGTAATTCCAAGACTTCTGAGCAATTAAGAAAATTAAGAAATAACGTGATATTTTTTCAGTAATTAGTGAATTTTTACAAAGAATGGCTCAATAATTTTTAACAATGGGTTACATGGTTTTGTGTTTCTTTTCTATGCCCTATAAGCTCTAAGTTCATATTTCCCCTTTTAATTGATCCAGGGCTATGAAACTTTCCATAATCCCTCTCAGCTCATAAAGGGGAAACATGCACATGCACTGTTCGAAAAAATAGTGATGTTTGGTGTTGTTAGTGATATTTAGTAGCAAAATGATATCAGCACTAGACTTAGTGGTACCAATACATCACTTATTAGTTAGTGTTGATTTTTAAAACTAATAGAGTACATTAGGGGAAATAAGCAACAGAAAAAAGTGATATTTTGGTAGCACTATATCTTGTTTTGACCCCATTTTACCAGTGAATATCACAAACAACACCATGTGCCAAACATTACTATTTTTTCTAAGAGTCTAGTGACTATAAGACACAAGACTCATTTCAGGTTTAGACACACATCAAGGAATTTCTAACTGCATGGTTAAAAGTTTTTATTTGCACTTTGTTATGTGTATAAAAAATTTCTGACTTGTAAAAAGTACCAAAAATTAGTAATAGTGAAAAAATCCTTTCTACAAATAATCACTATTCCATTAAGAAACTTATCAATAATTTCAAAAATTTGAAGAGAATATTATTCGACTTTGGAACTAGATATTTGAAATATGATCATAAATGAAGAATGATTTTTATTTTCAAAAGTGTTAAAAAATACAATTTAAACTTTTCGTATGGAAAATTCACATTGGGACTTAAATTCTGAATAGGGTTTACAATAATACAACCCATGCATCCTCTCAATTTAACCTTATGTTTCCACACCCTATATTCAAAGCCACCCACTCTATCCATTTTAGCAAAGACAAAATCCTTCTCCTTTGGCTAACTCCCCTTGGGATGTGTCCATCATTAGGATTAAGGACTCTGTGTACTGAGTGCTTGGTAATCCTTTTACTACTCTTTGTAGGATTACCTACCATGTAATTAGAAAATCTCTTGTGAAGAGGAGATCAAGATGAGGTTTTCTAAATATCTTCATCAAACCATTTTTAGTATGAATAATTAAATACCTTCGCAGGCATCTAATACAAGCAGTGATTTTCCAAGCTTAGGTGTCATCTTTCTCACTGCTCCTTTTATCAGAAGCCCCTGTTCACTTGTTGAGTGGCAAATGTTGGCTGCATTCTTTAATGAACACCAAACGGTTATTAAGTCGTTCTGATGGCTTGTAAACGGCCTGAGGCTATTTAAACAATGGTTTGATAAATAAGGTGATTTATCTGCCCTCGATACATCTTGTGCATTTCATATCAAATTCAATTATTTCCTTAAAAAAGCTATTAAATGTTCAAATAACCACTGGGGTTCTAATCAACCAGTTATGTATCTTTCAATTGTTACAAAGTTAAGCCGATTTCAATCATTTCCAATGCATTCTTTGTCACATTGGCAACAGCCTTTTGACTCCTCTCATTGACAAGCTTGTCAAAAAAAAGACAAAATATTTTGATACAAATGTTAGAATGTTCAAATGGATGAGTACACATTGACTACAACCAGAAGATTGATTTAAGCAAACAGAATGCTTTTTCAATGAACACCATACATGATATTGATTTTTAGCTGCAAGAGAAACTATCAATTT
>JAVSBT010447105.1:0-10293 GCA_033118115.1 Pharyngocirrus eroticus
TCTATATAATCATTGACATCCTTCTTTTTGAATCCTTTGATTTCAACTAGCTTATCCCAAGAATCTTGTATTTCTTTAGTACGCCATGGCCTTGTTGTAAGAATAATGCTAACATCTTGAAACCATTCTCGTTTGATCAGGCCCCAAAATTCAGGAGAGCCTTTTTGCGAAAACTCATCTAGGCCATCTAAAAGAAGGACAATCTGACTTCTATAAATCGTTATGAATTCAAAAACTTCTTGTGATGAAATATCTAAACCATTGAAAAGTTGTACCTTGATTGCATCAGCTAAACTCTCTTCATTAGTCAGATCTCGTAATTTCAAAACCAAAGGAAAGTAAGATTTCCACCATTTGAGTGAGTCCCAAATACCATTGGCCCAGTCAACTACAATTTTTGAAATTAGAGTTGTCTTTCCCATTCCTGCATGTCCTTGGATAATCATTTTGACACCTTTTCCTTTTGTTATCATCTGGCTGTAATGTTCTAAGGGAATCTCTTGGTTACCTGTTCTCTTATCTAAAATAACTTGACAAAGGTTTACATACATGTCTTGAAGATCAAATGTGTCGTTTTCTTCCCATGGGATTCTCTGGATCTTCCCCAACTTTGTCTTGTAGTATGTTCTCAAATATTGAATACATTTTTTCTTTGTTGTTGGTCTTCTGAGTATTTTTTCTATAATGAAATGAATACATTTAGAACATGTTTGAAAAGGGCAGAAACAATGCATTTGAAACTTCTTATCAGAATTTTTGTCAAAGTTTCTTTAATCAAATTTATTTTCAAAAGAAGCTAATGATCAATAAATGAAATAAAACAGAAACATATTTTTTCATATATATAATGTTATAAACATCTTTTTTTTGGTAATACTATTTTGATAATACTGGCTATGACAAATTTCTACAATGTGGTGTATTGATTATTTGACGTTCTTATGCTCTATGTTTTTTTTTGGTGTTTTTTAATGTTTTCACTGTTTGGACTGGTTTCTTTATGTATGACTACATGCGTTCGATATATATATATATATATATATATAAAGAGGACTGAATGCAGAAAATATTTTTCAGATGTCTTATAGTTATAATGCAAAAGATATCCATATTACTATTAACTATGCGACTGAGTTAATCAGAAACAAAGTCTTACCCTTTAAAAAGGGGGTACATTTCTTCATTCACAAGTATACATTGAAGATTACTGACTTTTTTACATCATTATACTTTAAAAATCCAAGTTTTTTCTTACCTAGCATTGATAGTGTATAAGATGGAAAGATAAAAGGTCTATTCCTTGAAGTTGAACCATCTAAAATATGTTTGTGTATGTCATCTATTTTTTGGCCTGCTTCGTCTATCTTTTTGTCTGCTTCGTCTACCCTATTGGCGACTAGCCCTATATCTGCAAACAAGTCCCTTTCTTGGTCATACCATGATTTCACCAAATCATCCACTTCCTGTTGTTGCAGTAGGCTTACAGGTAAATGTCTGAATCTCTGGATATCTGCCTTGTTGATATTCCATGAAGGAAGGTGATGATATATATCAAGAAGTGCCTTTTCAATATCATAATAGAAAACTTCAAAATCAACCTGGATCAAACTGGGACTGTCTTTATGGCATAGTGTGTTGCGTAGAAACTTGATCTGTGCAAGACCACCTTCTAAGGAATTGTCAGCAAAGAATGGAGGTTTATCCCATGATGTCTTTGGCTGCCTTAATCCAGTTACATTCCTGATAAGTACAAAGCAGAGGGTGATATCTAAGTCTCCAACTGTCACTGCTGCACCAGATGCTGGGTACAAAATGTTCCATTGGTAAGGGGATATTGGCCTTCCTCTTCCAGGACCCTTTAATTTGGCAAGCTTTTCTTTAACAGCAGAATCTTGAAGAACATCCTGGAATGTTGTCACTTTGTACTTCTGTGTTGAGAAGAATTCAAGTGCAGCCCTCAGTGCTTCTAAGCCTTTCTCATTTATCAATACCACCAATCTGCAGAAATCTTCATTTTCAGCTGTGAAAGCGGCAGTGGCCATTTTGAAAGTTGGCTACCTAAGCAAGAAAAAGGGATTTATTCAATATTCTCCTTGTACAATAGGTTTAATTTCAGTATGATATTTTTTATTGTTACATTTCAAAATGGTTAAAATGTCTAGAAAGATTAAGAACGTTTTACCCATTTTCTCAAAACCTCAATGAACAACAAAGTATAGGCAATTTTCGAATAGTACAAATCAAAGAAAATGTTTTTTCAAACTGCTACAGAATTGGGGCATCCAATTGAGAGAAATAAACAAGAGGCCATGTAGGTCCTAATATCTCAAGTCAAACGCATGATTGATAAAAGTAATAAATAAATCCAACTAATTAAGATGCATTCTTTTATCATTACAAGTTATAGTGTTTTTAGCATAAACCCTTTTTCTTCTTTGCTTTGACAGTATGGGTGTATATTATGTTTTATTTTGCATTTTGAAATGTAATCAAGGAGGACTTGAACCTCCTCGTCGCTGAAACCAACAATACATGTACCTCTATTAAGCTCTCTTATCATCTCGTGCCATTTTGTTCCTGGTACATTACCTATCTCTAAGTCTCTCTCTTTAATATTTTAAAACCTGAAATAACATGTAGTGGTAAAATACTCTTTGATTCTATATGGGTGAAGTCCTTATAATACTACACATCTAAGTCCTTACAATATTACACATCTAAGTCCTTATAATACTACACATCTAAGTCCTTATAATACTACACATCTAAGTCCTTATAATACTACACATCTAAGTCCTTATGATATTACACATCTACTATTACAGTTAAACAACCTGTCAGATACAAGTAGTTAGTTTGGTGAACATTTTACATTTAGACTCCAGTTTCATGAATGATATTTGGACATTTTACCGTTAAAAATAAAAATTTAGTTCTATTGGTGACAAACGATATATTCAAATTTGGAAAGGTAAAACGCAGGAATCTGAATATCGGCCATTTTTTAGATTTTTGATTTTTTTTTTACTCCATTTGTTGGTTTGAAAAATAGGCCTATTTATGGGCAAGGAGGAAAACGTGTTGAGCTTAAGGTTAAAACCCATGTTAAAGTCCCATTAGAAAAGTTTAAATTGCATTTTCATTAACTTTATAGAAGAAAAAAAAATTCTGATCAATAATTAATGATATATTTTAGACACTTTTAAAAATTGATTAAACTATGACACAAATATTTTTTAAAATCTCCTATACGTTAAAAAACATCAAGTTTCTCACTAGATGACTATACATGTAGTTCACATATTAGGACTAATATCAATCATGACACACAAAACACAAATAGCCTAAAACGATTCAAACTAACAACTCAAGATAAGTGCATCATGTAAAACTGATAACCTATAATTTCTAAAGTTAATCCTGTTTTCTTATCATAGAAGATCTGCTATGACAAAAAAAGTTTTTATTCCCCTGTCACCCTAATTCTAATGTTTTAATGATCAAATAAATATGTAAGGAAAAATATATGGTTATTTTTTATGACAATAACGAAATGAAATGTCATTATTCACAGATTTGACTTTGGAATATTAATCCAATACATCTAAAGACAGGTTTGACTGGTGATGAAAAAAAAAATAATGCATACAGGCAGGCCAGGCACTATCCAATAAAATCAAATAAAGGGCCTGGCTAAGATGCAGGCCTCAAAAGGGTGCAGCATTGACCTAAGAAGACATACATGTATATAATTCATAACTATAGACCAAAATTGTGAAATATACATGTAGAATTCTTGTAATATATTTTCCATTACCCAACTTTTACTCACATATTTGCCAAGGGAACTAATTATATACAACATATACTATAGATTTGACGGCAGGATATATCTAATGCATAATAATATAGCATAATTTAAAATAGGTTCAATTGAGGATCTTACATCTTCCAAAAACATAGAAGTTTGGCAGTAGAACTAATACCTTTTCATTACTCAGAGGTTCGACTGGATATCACTTGTACCATGTCTACTGAGCATGTATTTTAAGAGGAACGTGTGAAAAAGAAAATAGAATACTAAAAAATACAAAATTACTCAGAAATGCACTAGTCACTCTAGCACCTATAGGCCATATCGAGAGTCCACAGAGAGTAGGGCAATTTGTTAGCCTATAGATGGAATTACTGTGTTTCTCTAGGTGGTTGGGTTTATGATAAATGTTCTTATTTTTCCTTTCTATTTATTAGGGAAGGGGGAAGGGTTAACGAATAATTCACTACCATGTTTGTAAAATAGCAACAAAACAGACTTCTCCCCTATTTTCTTTGTCCCTAAAATACATAAAAAGGTTTTGGTCTGTTATTGCTAATTCATTCCTAAACTGTTCACTGTTCCTGGAACTTGCTTTTGTACATCAAAGTAGGAACAGTATGATACAAGTCTACATGACATTTTGTGGGTTAATAAAATTCATCTTTTAGTAATATTTTGTTGAATGAAGACACACGTTATTAAGATCATGTAACAAAGTGTGCTAACTATCTAAAACAAAACTATGGTAGCATACACCATCCATTTCATCTATAGTACATGAGCGATTTGGACATTAGACTGTTTGATACAAAGTTTTGAAAGCCTGCCAATTCATAAAAGCCTGCCAATTTTTGAAAGTCTGCCAACGTTTACTTTAGATGCTTGGTAACCACATTTTGTTGTTGGATACAGATATGACAATACATTGGGTAAGAATAGAAGCCCATCTTTAATGGACAAAATTCCTAGAATTTCTCTGAATCACTCCTAGTTTTTATATATTACACAATCCACAATCAAAGTGTTCTGTTTATCTAAAACAACAACTATGAAACCATACACCATCCATTGCATGTTTAGTATAATGGACAGTTTGGACATTAGATACAAACTTTTGAAAAGCTGCCAACTTTTTCTATAATCTTTCTTGGAAAAATTTCCTAGAGTGTCTCTAACCAACTCCTTCAAATCAGTTGTTTAAATTCACAATCCTATGAAAACCTACCTACATTCAAGAGCTATATCCTTTTGAACTAGTGTTTTGAACCCTTGAAAAAAGACAAATACTTACTGCGTTGTTGCTTTCTTTCTTTACTGTCTCTGACTCCAAGGTATGATAAAAACAAAGTTTTCTTCCATGATGTTTTACCTGAAGATTCTTGACAAAATGTTGACGTTGCAGTCACTTTAGAATATCATGAAATGTGAAATATTTAAAACTACAATTTCAGTATCACAGAACAATTATTGGTTTAAAAACTGAGATGCGTCTGATGTCCTTCGGTGTTACAAAGACCTTCACCACAGTGATGGACTTTATTCGTATTCCTTTATCAGGTAGTGACTATAGTCCATGTATTAAAGACACTGTTATCAAAAGAAATTTGGAGTGACTTTAATAAAAGCAAACTTTGAAAAAAAAACAATTTAAGTTTAAAAAAACAAAACAGTTATATGTATTTATTAATATTATAGTTTTTTAATACCAAATGTAGAAGCTAGAAACTTGTTTCTGTGTATATCAATTACCATGTTTAACTTCATACCTTACCTGACATTTTTGGTTCATAGCTGATTGATGGAAGTTATTGGTAATTGATTACATATACATCTATACAAAAAAATAAAAAAATAATTAAAAAAACACCAGTTTTTATGGTTGATATTAAGGTAAAATTACTAAGTGTTATTAAAAAGTAGCACTAAAAGTATGATAGTAGGTAATCAGAGTTCTTATTTGACATTAAAGGCCATGTGTAGTCTAAGAAAAGTTACAATTAAAATAAAAAAAGAGTGAAAGATTCCGCCCGCAAATTATTATATCCATCCACCAACTAATCAATTTGGAATGGCCTTACTAGTATTAATATATTTTGTATGTTGTTTGACAGATTTTTGAAATATTCCACAAGGATATCATATTTTGGTGCCTCAATTTTACTCTTAACCTCTTGACAAGAAATTTGTCATGTTCATGATTTTTAAAAAGTTGAAATTGTGGAAAGCTTTTAATTTGATGTATGTTATAAAAGCATTGTTTTAAGATTCACAGACTGGCTTTGAAGTTACCATGTGGGTGAATAATTCGAGAGATGTCACATCTAAATGGAAAATAATTTCATTTTAGTGTGGTTTGTAGTCATTTATTATTATGTTATTAGTGTTTACAATATATGAAACATTGCTCATGGTGCTATTTATATATCAGATATGACATGTTTGGTTTGATATATTTATTATTTATGTAGTATCAAATATTATTGTTGTGTAGGGTTGTTCTTGAAAGTCTATGTATAAAGCTAAAAGTTTATCCATCAAAAGCTTATATGTTTCCAAAATAAGACTTTAGCTAAATTACAAGTTCAGTTCAAAAGACAATTTTCAAAGGGAAATTTTTTCTAAGACAATTGATAATAAACGAAGAGTTTCTATATATAGTAATCTTTTTTTATCTTGAAATAGTTTCATCAGGTTGGCTTATAATTATATTGTGTACATCTGTGAACATTTTCTATATTCTTCAAACAAAGGTATAACATTGATAATTGGCTTGGAGTCTTCAAGATTTGAAAAAAATATATATATACAATGGTGATGTGTCTTACCTGTTCTAATATATGGATGTGTTTTTCCAAGTATTGAATGAATGATTTTGTTCTTCGCCAGCCTTTCATTCCAAAACATGGTCCACTCTTTCTTATTATGTCCACAACAGTTACAAGACTGATGTATCCCATTGAAGATTTCCTTGAGGGGTTCTAACGTGCTTGTATGTTTATCTGATTTAGTTCCTTGCACTATTTTAGTTCCATGCATACAGTAAAATCACTATGTATAAGTTTGAAAAATGATGACTCTGTGATATGAGTAATACTCACTACCAGACCAAAATTACTTCAGATCAATTTCATAATCTAGAGAGCCTTTCAAAACTAATTCACTTTTTATAATGATCATGTTAGATTTATAGCAAAACGGTTTTCTCAGAGTGGTCAGCTCTTTGTGTGATTTGCATGCATGGAGGGGGGGGGGGGCATATATATCATTTTGAAGGAATTTCATATTCAATGAGAAGTTATACTGTATATCCATATATCTAAAAGCTTTTAAACCTACACCTTATTTCCCCTTATAATTCGAACATCTTATTCATTAATACACAGTTATCTTTGAATATTTTAGGAAAACGAACTTGAAGCAAAAACAGGAAATTAGAAAATAACAAACAAGTGATTACATTTTACAAAATTTATTTCTTTGTAATACATGTATCTTATTTTCTTTTATAAAGCAGCATCCTATGAGTTCTCATCAAGTACCAAAGTTTTTGTGGATTAATTTTCCATATTCTGAATACAATTATTTTCTATAATTAAATGTTTATCATAGCACAATGACATCATTGTATACATCATAATGTAAACCAGTACCCTAATTCATCCAACCTGATCCAACTTAATATATATCAATTTGATTGTGTAAATACAATACTGTAACAGACTTTGTTTATAGAGGATTAATGGGGATATCATTATAGTCATAATGATTTTTCTCTCACCCATTTTTATACCACATGTCCCATTCAAACTATACATTAATCACAATTAGTTGTATGTATATTCACCTAGTCAGTTTTCATGTCATTAGTAAACGATTAATCTATTTTAAGATTTAAAACTCTTACTGTGAACTTTCGATTACTACTATAATCTTTGTCAATCTGATTTAATATGACTTTTTTCGTTTAAATCGCTTACTAATTATCACAATTATTCACAAGTGATTTTTTTGATCTGTCACGAAATAAAGAACCTTTGTCCTTCTCGGTTTCCAAAACCTTATCACAAGAATATTAGCCATGATAAAACTAACAACTATCATATTGAGATGTTGCCTAAATAAGTAAAAAAGCAGATAATATGATTTCAAGGATTTAGAATCAATTAACTATTATGTTATTATCCTAAAACCTGGATTGTTCATTACTGAATAAGTAAGAGTCAACAAGACATTGATTTTGATATTGCTTTCATGGGTAAGAACTTATTTTGTTGAAAGTATGTAAATTCACAATATCTTCTTTATGATCATTATGATATAGCGCCTATTACAGTCTCCCAATGGCATTGTGGAACCTCTATGTTATCTCAACAAACACATGAATGGATGGAATCAACAAACACAGGAATGTATGGAATGAGCAAACATAAGAATTTATGGAATCAACAAACCTTATAAAAACATTAACATGGTAATAGTTCTTAATAAAGACACTTTGTATGTCCTTCTACCTCTCACTTGTAAGTAAAATCTACACAGGAAGGTGGAAGGCTTCTTTTGAGCACTTTGGCTCCCCAGTTTCCAATGTTGTTCAATCTAATGTCAAGTTTCTTTAATTGTGGAACTGATTTGAGGTGTATTGCAAGTTGAGAAAAACCTTCACTTGAAAGGCCGTTGTCAGTCAGAATGAGTTCCTCAAGACTTGGAATGAATTGAAAGAGTTCTCCCAATATTTGGACTCCCTCTTGTCCAATGTTGTTCCTTGCTACATCGAGTTTCTTTAATTGTGGAAATGATTTGAGATGCATTGCAAGTTGAGAAAAACCTTTTCTTGAAAGGCCGTTGTCAGTCAGAATGAGTTCCTCAAGACTTGAATTTAATGCTCCCAACACTTGGCCTCCCTCTTTTCCAATGTTGTTCCCTGCAACATCAATTATCTTTAAGTTTGGAACTGATATGAGGTGTGTTGCAAGTTGAGAAAAACCTTCTATTCCAATATTGTTGTAACCAACATAAAGTTTCTTTAAGTTTGGAAGTGATTTGAGGCGTCTTGCAAGATGAGTACAACCTTCACTTGAAATGTCGTTCTTTGTCAGAATAAGTTTTTCAAGACTTGGAATAAATTGAAAATGTTCTACAAAGACTTGAGCTCCCTCTTTTCCAATGTTGTTCCCTGCAACAACAAGTTTCTTTAAGTTTGGAACTGATTTGAGGTGTATTGCAACTTGAGAACAACCTTTACTTGAAATGCCGTTCTTTGTCAGAATAAGTTTTTCAAGACTCGGAATGAATTGAAAGTGTTCTCCCAACACTTGGCATCCCTCATTTCCAATGTTGTTCCTTGCAACATCAAGTTTCTTTAAGTTTGGAACTGATTTGAGGTGTCTTGCAAGTTGAGAACAACCTTCACTTGAAATGTCGTTGTCAGTCAGAATGAGTTCTTCAAGATTTGGAATGAATTGAAAGTGTTCTCCCAACACTGTTGCTCCCCATTCCCCAATGTTGTTTCCTCCAACATCAAGTTTCTTTAAATTGGGAACTGATTTGAGGTGCATTGCAACTTGAGAACAACCTTCACTTAGAATGCGATTTCCGGTCAGAATGAGTTCTTCAAGACTTTGAATGAATTGAAAGTGTTCTCCCAACACTTGGCATCCCTCATTTCCAATGTTGTTCCTTGCAACATCAAGTTTCTTTAAGTTTGGAACTGATTTGAGGTGTCTTGCAAGTTGAGAACAACCTTCACTTGAAATGTCGTTGTCAGTCAGAATGAGTTCTTCAAGATTTGGAATGAATTGAAAGTGTTCTCCCAACACTGTTGCTCCCCATTCCCCAATGTTGTTTCCTCCAACATCAAGTTTCTTTAAATTGGGAACTGATTTGAGGTGCATTGCAACTTGAGAACAACCTTCACTTAGAATGCGATTTCCGGTCAGAATGAGTTCTTCAAGACTTTGAATGAATTGAAAGTGTTCTCCCAACACTCTGGCCCCCTCGGCTCCAATGTTGTTCCCTCTAACATCAAGTTTCTTTAATTTTGGAACTGATTTCAAATATTGGGACATCTTGTGACTTTTTTCCCAGGTAAGTCCATTTCTTGGAATGATCAGTTCTTCAAGTAATGGTGTTTGTGCATTCCACAATCTTGACAAAGGATGACTGTAACCTTCACTTGACCCTGATATTTCAATATTGATCAGATTCTTGCAAAATGTCATGTAGTGTATAACACCCAATATTGCGTCTTTATTATGATCAGAGAAATTGCATTGAAAAACTAAGATCTGGTCTGAATCTGTGACAGTTGGATCATATGTCAGTATTTTTGTACTATCTAAAAGCCTTTCTTTGTCAGAAGAAGTTATTCCAAGTGTTTTACCATTTTCTTTGTTGAACAACATTGAATATCTGTACTTCTCTGCTATATGTAGGAATTGGTCCTTTGCCTTGATGAGTTCCTCTGTGGCTTTGGAATG
>JAVSBT010447116.1:0-10291 GCA_033118115.1 Pharyngocirrus eroticus
ATGAATGGATTTGGCTGACCCCCATGTTCCGTGATTTTTGGATTTTGCCTGGTTTTCTCATGCAGTCCTTCTTAAACTCTTACAACTGCATAATGATAAGAGTCAGTTACTAACCTTTGATAAAAGTTTGAGATCAGTTGCTGTTTCTCCAGTAAGTATGACAACCTTTTTGCCTAACTGCATGGCAAATTTATGCTGCCAATCTTTGTAGATCTAAAAACACATCACACCATATCATATCAGTACATAACCTCATCACAGTATCTCAAAAGAAATGGACAAGGACTAGTGAAATGAGTTTTCTGATTTTATCCCACATTAATATTCTGTCCCTCATTAAAAAATTAACTCAGTTGAATATCAAAAATGCTATTTTGTAATATTCATAAAATTGCAAGACATTAGTATCTTAATTTTTTTGTTTAGGATTGTATGATGGCTCTTACTTGTTGTGCCAGAGGTTCCATAGGGGTGACAAATACACATCTTCCATCAGGATTCTGCATCAGCATTCTCAAGATAGCAAACTCAGCACAGATGGTCTTACCACTGCCAGTAGGTGCACCAATAAAGACATTGTCGTCACTGTTGTACAATGCATTGAAGACTTGGGTCTGAATGGGGTTGAAGAAAGGAAACTTCTCATTGTAAAGACCTTCAAATCCAGGATTTCTCAAGGCAGATACAGGAAGTGGCTGCAGATCCAGAAGTTCTGTTGGTGGTGGGTACTTCTCAGGTAAAATCAAGTGTCTGAATGATACTGGGAGCTGGGTTTCACTTCCTGTGAAAGAATATAAAATTACTATACATTTAAGTCTTTTCTACAACATGATGCAATTGATTGCATTTCACTAATATGCATAAAAAATTTATTTCCCAAATATACAGGATCCAAATCAAATTCTTAAAAACTTTTAAGTTTTCCAATTAATGACCCTTAGAATAGCTTTTATCTTAACATCTATACAACAGTCCTTGATCCCTTTCTAATAGGTTCAAAACATAAATGTTTTACTTTAGCAAAATCTTCTAAACTTTCTTAAAAAATGTCAATTGTTTTTTTAAAATGAGACAGCTTATATCTACTCACCAATCCATCTATCTGATATGACACGAATGAAGTACTGTGGAGGCAAAGGTTCAAACACTGGGACAAAGAATTTGACCACATGCTCATCTTGACAGAATTTGTTTTTCAAGAGGAAATATTCATGATGAAGAATCACTTCACTGTCAACATCTTCTACAAGGATCCAGAAGGCCTACAAAGAGGAGTATCAATTTTAAAAACAGGCCAATTTTTTTATTCCACATACCAACAATATGTTGATTAAATTAATTTGAGGTACCACCCTTACAGATGGCAAACATGAGCTGTAGCTCTATGGAACTTGATCTCCTAGTTGTAGACACAAATATTCATGCTCTCATCTTTGTTTTTACACATGTATAATTAACACAAGGGTTAAGACTGTGTATTTTTTATTTGTTGAAACTTAACTTAAAATCCTTATTCAAAGCATTTCTAATTAATTATGCAAGGTGGTCACTACAAAAGCATAGGCATTAGATGATGAAAAATAATTCACAAATAATAATGAGTATAACTATATACCTCAGAGCCGCCATGGATTCTTTCATCCCACTGAAAATCTGGAGTAATGGTCAGCTCCACTCTAAGTGTAGATCTTGTGATGGGTTGAATATGTACAGACAGTTCCAATTTAGGGAACTGATGCACAAATTTGTGAATGTTCTTTCCCATCTTAGGCATACGAATGAGCTCACCAATTTCATTATGACCAAGATCATAGAATCTTTCCCAGGGAAAGTTTCTCTTTTCAATTTTCTTCACAACTTCTTCAGGAATCTTCTTGAACTGACGAAGTGGACTCATTGATTGCCACCTGTAAAATGATTTTTAAATAATTAGATATGGTTATATAAATGAAATAAATACATCATTACAGATACAGACTGTAAAATGTCCTTTCAACTCTATCACAAAGTTTCTTAAAAAGTTAATCACGGTTTGTTCCCTGGTTATTCTGACAGCCTATTCATTGCCTTGATAAGACAAAAAAACTTTTCAAATATTTACTTTTTCCATCGCTTTTTAATGCTGTGAGTTGTGCATTTCTATAACAACAAATTAAATTCAATACTTACATTCTTTTGTTGATCATCTTGCATAGAGCTAGGCATTTATCAGCCAGTTGCGCCCATCCTCTGTGTAAAACAATCTCAAAGATAGCTCTCATCAACCTGCCAGCAGACTGGGTAACAAACACCATGTCAGACACCAAAGCAAAGCCCTCAAGCTTTAGCTGTGAGATGTAGGCCTGGAGCAAGACATTGGTCTTAGCACTGGGCTCTTCTATGCTTTCTTTAATTGGAATTGGAACTCTTTCTAGTAGCTTCAACAGTTCAAGTTTTTCTTCCTACAATAGTATGAATGTAAATTAGGACTAGTTGATTGAATTATTAGCATTCAAACTACTGGCAATATCTTTTTCACAACAATGACACACTATCCAATCCTGTGTATAGTTTAAATGATATAAAGATGATAAACTATAACGCTGTTTCTTACCTCTCTAACAGAGATATGTCTGAATTCAGATGAGAGAGAGAAGACTCTAAACAATTCAATTTCACTGAGTGTGGGCTTCAATAACTGATTGTAAGTTGCCACAGTTTCATGAGTTATGTAATAATGGCTGGCAATTCTTCCCAATTCTGTCACCTAAAAAGTAAATATTAATAATTGTATAAGATACATAGTAAGCGAAATACGACTGATTAAATAATTAATTATGAATCAAATTTCGCCATGTTTTTTCTGCAACCTTGTGTAACAATGGAATGGTGCAAACTAGTTAAGGTCCTCAAGCCAACGTCAGATTATTTCATACAACAATTCATGGTCATCTAACTTTTTAAATACTGAATAATCAAAACAACATTTCACGTATTTTGCCCTACCTGGAACTGTCCAGTTTTCTTGTCATATCTGATCAGGTTGTGTCTATCTAGAAGTTGTGCAGCAGTGTGAATCAAATCTTGGCGCCTTTTTTCAAGTAATTTATCCTCTTTCATCTGATCATGTGATATTCCATACAAGGTAGGAGATCTCAACATTCTGATGTAAAGGTATGTATAACCTGAGAAAAAAATCACGTTATATTAGATAAAGAGGACATTACATTCTAAGAAAAACAAACGTCTAGCATATTTTTTTCTTATCTCTCACTTTATATTTCATGTATTGTCATGTTTGAACTTTGAGGGTGGTTTCACAAAGTCTTTACCTAGCCACTGTACAGCTTCCTTAGCATTTCTAACAGTCCCAAGCACAATCTCAGCATTCAAGTTGTCTGCTAGTTTACCAATGAACTGACTTTCAATGGGTAACTGTTGATTCATTAGAGACAGGTAATACTGAAGCTCACTGTGATTGGTCACCATTATACCTTCACCTTTAGTGTCGTATTGTGGACGACCAGCTCTTCCCATCATCTACAAGAGTAAACAAGAACATTATAGAATTGTCAGCTATTAGATCTCAAATCATCCCAGGTTGGAATGTCTGCAGGACTAGAGATGTTTCATTAAAAAAAATCATCAGATAAAAAAAAGTTGGAAATTTTCACAATGAAACTAAATTCTTACTTTGTTATGGCACTAAAACAGTTTTATACTAGAATCCAGAAGTACCATGTAATTTTATGACGCATTTGCAGACACTTTACTAACAATGTATGTTGTGTTACATATTACCTATAGATCAGCTAGAATGTATAATTTACAGCCTGTCACAATGTACAAAACTACCAATTTAACTTTAATAAGTCAAATATCCACAAACCTTCCTTCCCTTATATACAACAAACATTTACCTGCATGACATCTAGAGCTCCAAGTTCAACCCAGCGTCCTTTCTCTGGATTATAAACCTGTGTTCCTTTGATAATAACAGTATGAGCTGGCAAATTGACACCCCAAGCCAAGGTGGATGTGGACACAAGACACTGGATGTGACGATCTTTGAACAGGTCTTCAACCAACATACGATCTACCCTAGTCATACCAGCATGATGTATAGCAAATCCATAAGGCAAAAGATCCCTCAATTCAAGATTCTAGAAAAAAGACAAGACCAACAAAGATATAGGTATTCTATATGACTAAATATTATGCATTGAAACTAGAAATTTGAATAAATTATCATTAAAACAGCAATAGCAAAAGAAAATTCTAAGCAGCAATGTGAGATTATCTTTTGTCTTTATCTTCTTACCTTGACATGTTCAGCTTCTTGTCTGAGGACTTCCATAGATGCAGATCCTTCTTTCAAAAACTGTCCCAGTGTATCCTTGTCTAAGCAAATATCTCTTATGGCTCTAGCAGTCTTTCCTGTCTCCTTTCTAGAGTGGACAAACACTAGTACCTACAAAAGGAAAGAGTCAGCTTAATGAATCACTAGAGGAAAACCCCTGAAAGATGGCTTTTTAAAAATCACTATTGTTATATAATTCAAATGTGTTGAATACCAGTAACCAATCCAATATTTACCTGATTCTTTCCTGCATGTTCCATGGTCTTTTCATATACAATTTCGTTCATAACTTGGAATCTTTTGACAGCTTTCTTTTCTGTAATACCAACATATTGCTGCTCCAGAGGCACAGGTCTGAAACTGTTATCAAAGAAGAACAATCCATGTGCAGGATCTACTCTAAGGAAAGTGGCTACATCTTGATAATTAGGCAGGGTAGCACTGAGTCCCACCAATCTGACATCTTCTTGTGTGGTTTCTATGTTTCGGATAGTTCTAGCCACTAAAGCTTCCAATACAGGTCCTCTATCGTCATGAAGTAAGTGAATTTCATCCTAAAATCAAGCACAAAACCAAGAAATTGGCAAAGGTTGTATTTGACAGAAAAATCAAGACATTGTTTATAGCCGTATAATAACAAGATATTTCAAGGTTTTATTTTGTTTAAGACTGATAAGGCCATGAGCTATAAAATCAAAGCATTCTACTTTAGAACTTACAAAGATCATGAGTCTGACAAGTTGTGTGTATGTTCTTTCTCCTCCTTTTCTTGTAATGATGTCCCATTTTTCTGGAGTACAGACAATCACTTGTGTGGCGGTAATTTGTTCCTTGTTCAACTGATGATCTCCAGTTAATTCATCGACTTGGATACCGTAAGATCCCAATCTCTACAAAAGGTTTCAGAAATTCAAAATTAGCAGAAACAAGTAGGCTACAATACTTCAGGTGTACTTTTTATATATGAAGGTAAAGGTTTCAGTGTATGTAAAATGTCACCAAATATCCCTCTGTCTTACCTTTCTGAAACTGCCTGTCATTTCAGTTACCAAAGATCTCATTGGAGCTACATAAATAATTTTGAATTCATCAGTATTAATGGTACCATCTGGATTGATGTGTTTTCCAATTTCTCTCAGCATAGTCAGAACTGCTACATTGGTTTTACCAGCACCCTGAGAAAACAAAAAGAAAACAAAATTCAGTGCTACAAATACAAGCAAAGTGCTATCTCAAAAAATGTATGATTTCATTTTTTAAGCAGTTTATATATGAAACTTGACTATATTACTTACAGTTGGTGCACACAGTAAAAGATTTTCATCAGATTCAAGTGCTGCTTTGTGCAGTTGGCTCTGGATTCTGTTCAAACTTTTAAAACCATCAAACGCAGGCTGAGCATACTTAGGTAGTCTGTCAATGGGGACTAGAGACTGTTAAAAAAAGAAAATATTTGAAACAATCAAAAATTAAAATCATTTCAACTCCTCCAAAAGATGACTTCATTCTTTTTACTAGTCTAAATACTAACTGTTGGTCTGAAGAAATATTCTTGTCCATACAAAATTATTAGCTGTCCAAAAATGCTATCCTTACCTCCTCATTTTGAAAAGGTTTTGGTTTCAACGCAGGTACATGAACCTCTTCATAACCTTTTCTTTGTTTCCTGAATGATCCCTCTGGGAGCTGACATTTTTTGTTGGCCATCAAATGGGCACCTTGGGTGAAGGCAATATCCTCCAAATCAAGAAGATTGGTGGAATCCAAAGCCTTAGCAACAAAATCAGAAAGAGCAACATGAATAAACTGTTTATTTTATTTACAGACAAAGCACAACTTTGGACATCAATTATTGCCATTGGTAAGCTAGCTAGTTCATTTGTTCTGTTGTTAAAAAGAGTTCCCCCCCCCCCTTTTCTTTCTCTCTCTTTTATGGAGAAGGGGTAGCTGAAGAGGGGAAAAGGATATTCTTGCACAGGTGAATATTTGCTTCAAATGTATTCCTCATTTAAATGTCAAAAATCTTTCTGAAAGCATTACTAATACTTACTCCTCCTTCATCCACATCCATTGCTTCAAGATCAGCATCTAGTTTGTTTTTTCTTGCTTCTTGTCTCCTCTCTCTAGCTTCATGAACAACATCTTCTTTGTCTGTTTCTTGGAGAGCTCTTAAGATCTTTGCAAGGTCTCCATCATTTATCATCTTTTCTTCAATTTTCTCCTTTTCTGTGTCACTTTGAGCTTGCCCCAATAGTGTACAGTACAAAACTAAACACAAAGACAAAAGGGTTTTAATATTTTTAAATGTTTATAAACCTGTATATTCATTCAATTTGTATGGCTGATCAATCTATCAGAATCCAAGGTTGCAGAATATATTCAGATTGATGTTTTAAGCAAAAGTTTGTGAATAACAAACAAATAATTTAGATTTCAATTTGACCTACTCATTTGTCTGTGCTGTCTCAGGACTTTGATGAACTCAAACTGAGTAAAACCAAGTAACATGACAAGTTGATTTTCTGCTTCTCTGTCGTCTGAAGAAGCCTTAGGAAAGAGAATAAAAAAAGGACATAAATTATTATTAAAAATGCATTTCTGTCGGACAAACACATATCATCTGAGGTACACCATAGTTCAATTGTATCTGAAGGATTTCTAATACATGCTCAAAATATCAATCAATTTAAAACATTGCATTTACAAAACATACATGTAAAAACTATGTTTGTAGTTACTCAGAACACCTACCTTTAAGATATCCATAACTTCTCCAGCTTTAGTTTGTGCTACCACAGGATCGTCATAGTATTTGGATAGCTTTCTTTGTAGCCAAAAAGGATCAATATCTCTTGGGTGCAACCCTTTTTCCACTTTTCCCATAGCTGCATCAGCACCAGATAACTGAAAATGATATGAAATAAGTCAGTAAATCAAATATGGGCACATCATTATAAAAATGGTTTGGCTCTTGCAAAAATACCAATATTGTTTCTTTAAATGGAATGGTCAAGTGTGTATTTCTAAACGACACTTCACTCAAACATGCAGTACTTTTCC
Source organism: Pharyngocirrus eroticus (assembly GCA_033118115.1). Classification (NCBI taxonomy): domain Eukaryota; kingdom Metazoa; phylum Annelida; class Polychaeta; family Saccocirridae; genus Pharyngocirrus; species Pharyngocirrus eroticus. The sequence goes on from JAVSBT010447116.1 coordinate 7,400, forward strand.
ATTCCTTTAAACAATTTAGAGTATCATAATACAATCAATGTGTCCTCACATTTGACAAAAGTGCCCCGTCTAAGTTAGCTTCTACTCCTTCCTCAGCATCTTCATCTTCCTCTTGTTCCCTTACTTCTCCAAAAGTATCTTCTTCTTCCTAAGAACAAAATAATACATTTAAAAATTAAACATTTTACCATAATAAGCATTTGATTAAAAATATTAAATAAGATAATTATATTCTGTATATATTCATTATTTCACTTTTTTCCCTGTGTACAAAAGAAATTACACTCACCTCATCTTCTGATTCTTCAAACTGTACATTGATACCATAAGCATCATCTATATTTTCATCAGTTTGCATTTTCTCCTCTGTTCCCCAATCGGAGATTTTCTTTCCCAAGTTGACCAACAGGGCATATCTTTCATCAGCTAGAGTTCCTAATAAAGACTCCACTTCTTTCTTTTTATCTTTGTCTTTCATTTTATCATTTTTCAGTACAACCAGCACTTCGTCTGCTGCTCCACACAAAATGTCTCTAGGCTACAAAATAATCAGAAAGTGTTAATCAGCATTTTCAACAGAATCAATTTTGATTTACATTCTGTATAATACTTCCTCAAGTACTGAAAAAAAATATCAGACAAACTTCAACGAACCTGATCTCCCAAGCCTGCTTGAATAAAACTTAGAAGAACTTCATATGTCTGTCTTGTTTCTTGAGTCTTAGGACGATACATAATCCCTACCATGTCATCAACTCCTTCAGACAACAAGGTTGCACCTTTCATTTTAACCATATCATGCTTTGCTTCATCTCTTTTCCTTCGCCTAGAAGATAAAAAAATATTTAGTATTGCTTGTATTTAATGAAATATTAACTGCATTTATGTGATTGCTCTCATAAATATATTAGATTCTTCCATGATAGATTATACTTCATGTTTCTACTCAACTACAAGTGAAAGAGTGAAACCTAAGCAGCAATATTCCAATTTACTATAAAGTAAACACACTTAGTTTTTCTTTCTTCCATCATTGGTGGTTTACTTCTTTGTGCCTTGGTTCCCATCCTATAAGAATCAAGAGTTTTGGCTGAGAGAGGGAGTACTTCACCGGTAGCTTCATCTCTTGGCCTTCTGTCGATGAGAGTTCTGTCTGCTTGTAACACAAGATTGGAGTTCTGAAAAAAATAGCACATTTAATATTTAAACACATATTTTCTCTATATAAGTTTCATAATGCTGTGCCAACCTATTAAAATCATAATTAAGCTATATATTGGAAAATTTAAATTAGTTTTTTTAAAATACTAAAATACTCAAATAAATGGTTCAAATAAATATTATAATGTAATACTTAATTTAATAATGCAGTGCGTATGTAATCTAAAAAAGGTTTGTTTATGTCAACATTACTCTTATTATTTTGTTTCAGGTGATAAGATTCAAACGATGTTTATACGCAAAATGTCAATTACTTGTTTGATATGTTTATCATACAACGTTAGATGAACGCAGAATGACCATTTATTCAAAACCTCTATTATCGTTCATAAAAACAAAATGAATTTTGACTCTCCGAGCAACATGCAGGACAAAAACACTTTTCATCGTAAGCTAAAACACATGTCTATAGGGTGATATATTTGCATATTCCTAGAAAAACGATAAACTACATTGTAATTGCGTTTGCAAGAAGTTAAATAATACAACAATTTTACAATAGCCGGTGTTTAATCATGAATCAACAACGTGTGAGCAAGGTAGATTTATAAAGCACTTCTTTGACTTTCATATTGAACAATGGGATGAAATATAGAGCCGAGTAATAAGAATGTTAATCGTAGAAATAAGCTGCATAATTAAACTCACATATTAAGACAAAATTAACAACTTACAGCTTTATATTCATACTGGAGCGATCTGGCCGCCGCGTCCGCCATGTTTGTTGCAAGTAGTCACAATCAACTTCCTTTGTACAGCGCCATCTACTAGCTGAGATATACTAATATGCTGACCAAGCTTATTAGACATTTAATTTCAGTTCAATAATTCTTAAACAAATAAATAGAGGGACATGTGCATTTTATTGCCCTAAATATCTAGATTTACCCAATAAATGATGATTGAATAATGACTATGCCATTTAGAGATCAGGTTTAATGTAAGTCTATAATGATATATTGGTTAGCTGTTTTACTGTTGATTGATTGATTGATTGATTGATTGATTGATTGATTGATTGATAACACTTAGCTATATGCTGTTAGAAAGTAGAAGTAATCATGGAATAAACACGTTTAGTTGCAATGATTACTCCTATAATTTTCTTTTTAATAGATGTATGATGGAAGTGTAATGAAAATAAAAAGACTTGAGTACATAAATGAAAATCTCACAAATATAAATCAATATTCTTTATTGCGCTACAAATATTTCAATCATCAAAGTTCATACACAAATAACATTTTAAGCTTGGATATGAACAATTTTCTTTTCTATTAAAATATCAATTTTTGAGGAATTCTTATTCCATTAAAGTGAATCAGGATTTATATTATTTACTGACATTTTCACATAATATGAAAATGTACATGTGTAATTATGATGTACAAAATATATCTTAGTCCTCTGACAGTTATATTCTCAAAATTTACAGAGTTGGATTAACATTGATGTTTTTTTTTTAAAACTAGAAATGGATTTACTTCATCTTATTCATTTTCCAATATAGACTAGACTGGTTTTCATACAAAGGCTCTAGTTAAGGAGTTTTTTAATTTCTTGGGAACAAGCAAGGGACCATGATTTTTGATTAAGTTTAGACATGAGAGATCAGAAAATGCGAGTTGCCACTCTGAGGCTAGTGGCCAGTTCCTGAAAAAAGCAAAAAAC
>JAVSBT010447127.1:0-10291 GCA_033118115.1 Pharyngocirrus eroticus
AAAATCACCAGTAAAGGTGTTAAAGCTAGCAAGAAATATTTGCTTAAGCTTGAGCACGTAATTAAAACTGACCCCTGCACTCTAAAGTATTACAATAGTATACACCCAATGACTGTTTACATTGGAAAGATCATTCAGATGTGTCCTGATATGTTTTAACAGTATGCGCTTCAGGAAAGTATGGAAGTGGCTGTGCCAGTACATGTAGTAGTCATTGCAAGTATGGAGATACATGTAACCATATTGATGGCAGATGTACAAGGGGATGTGCACCAGGGTATAAGAATACAAAATGTGATCAAGGTTTGTTTACACATTTCTATTGTTATATTCCATGTTACTTAGAAAATTTATTCAGAATGGCTCCACATTTCATATTGTAGACATTTAGAGACAGCTCATTTTACTTGAGGCAGACAATTAAAGCTTTTGCCCTAGAATTCTAGGAATACTTAAGATATGATATATCTGCCCGTCTTTTAGATGGGATATTCCGAGACGGGATAGAAAGTACGGAACCTCTTAGGGCATTTTTGTGGTCATGGATAACAAGAAAATATGCTTAAATGTACCAAGTTTTTGCTGACATGCAAGGTACAGAGGTTATAAGAGGGGGTGGTCCAGCCAATCTGCCAGGAGTTGCTAAAATTGTGTGCTTTCTTATGCTAATTGGTGATATTTCGGCACTTTAGAAACGAGTGCCATCCATCAATAAATCACCACTCCACCTCTTTGATTACTCTGCCCCTTTCAAAGGCTACCTTGTGGAAGACTTTGGCATCAGCAAAAGTTATCTTTCCTGATGCAACACACATTGTCTGCCAGCATCCTAAGAAGATGGAAAAGTGATCACTTGCCAACAGAGTCGTAAAAAGAATGTTTTTTTTTGTGGCTATACAATTGTTATTCATGATGTCTGCAACTGCTTTGGTTGATACCTCAACTTTCAGCCATGAATCTTGAAAGAATTCTGAATTTAATGCTAAAGCAGGCTTTGTCCTTACTTAACAATGTGGACAACTACCCTATCTTTAAAGCTCTCATCTCGTAGTATATATTGCAGCACTTTAGGGTGAACCAGCCAGGTAATGTTGCAACCAACAAATGGGCAAAATAATTCTGATTGAGTATTCCTAGAATTTTAAGAAATTTATCTTTTTCCTGTTGTCAAAATGAAAGAATTAGTTCAAATTATCTCAAATATGAAATGTGGTATCATTTAGAGTAATTCATAAGACTTGCATTTGTATTTTTGTTTAGAAAATTAAGGTGTGACTTTTCAATTTGACCCCCAGCGAAAACTTCTTCATTTCATTTATTTTCTGCTGCACCTCATCTGCCACAACTTTCCAATATTGTTGAAAACTGATGATACAATGTATATCAAGTGACTTTTTACCTTTTCAAAAAGCAGATGATGATGTATTGTAAAAGTAATAAGTGATATGCGTTTATATTTTTTTTCAGTATACATACATACATACACCCTTACATAAACCCTTACATGCACCCTTTTATACACCCTTACTTTAACCTACCGGTTTTTTAAGCAAATGCACTGGACGCAATCCTCCAATTAACAAGTATACAACTTGCTCACAACTGACATACACCAGCATCTTCAATTATTACCACAGTATACACCCCATGACTGTTTACATTGGAAAGATCATTCAGATGTGTCCTGATATGTTTTAACAGTATGTGCCTCAGGAAAGTATGGAAGTGGTTGCGTCTATACATGTAGTGGTCATTGCAAGTATGGAGATACATGTTACCGTACTGATGGCAGATGTACAAGGGGGTGTGCACCAGGGTGGCAGAATGCAAAATGTGATCAAGGTTTGTTTGTGAAGCGAATTTACTATCCAAATGTTCTCTCCTATACGATGAACTCTTAATTTATTTATTCAATTAAGATTTTGAAAATTATACATACATACAAAAATGAACCTTTACATTACACCCTTACTCAACCTATAGTTTCTCCAGCACATGAATTCGACTCTCATTCCTTCATTTATAAACCCAATAAGACCCATATATTCCTGAACAAGTATACAACATGCACACACCTATTATACACAGGGAACCTCAATTATTACCATAGTATACACCCAATGACTTGACATTGGAAAGATCATTCAGATGTGTTCTGATATGTTATAACAGTATGCGCTTCAGGAAAGTATGGAAGTGGCTGTGCCAGTACATGTAGTGGTCATTGCAAGGATGGAGAAACATGTAATCATATTGATGGCAGATGTACAAGGGGGTGTGCACCAGGGTATAAGAACACAAAATGTGATCAAGGTTTGTTTACACATTCTTATTGTTTTTGTATTACTTTTCTTCTGACCATATACCCTTTTTTTGTGAATTGAATTTACCTTTAAATGATCTCTCCTCTACGGCAAGTTCTTAGTTATGGCTCTTTTCCGTTTGAATGCCATCACTTAAGGGAGGGGGTTAGGTTAAAGTTTAAAAGAAAATAATTTTTTAAGGCAGAATATTAATTTTGTGCAATAAAAATCCCTCCCCATAAACGCTTATTTTAGATGTTACATGAGAACTACACATATCTATATTTATCATAAAATGTCCACATTTATTGCAGCATTTCCATGTATAAAAGCATTACAGGATAAGAGAGCATGTGTTGTTTACATAATTATCTAACTCAAGATAATGTCGCAAATCTGCAACATCGGCACCAAAAGGGTTTATTTTGGATATATAAGGTGCTTATAGTTTGCTTCCTCTTTCTTCAGAATGCAGTAGCCTTACCTATGGTGAGAACTGCAACACTTCTTGCAGTGATAAATGTGCTGGTGAAGGAAGCTGTAATCACGTGAATGGCACATGTGATAAAGGATGTAATAATGGTTTGAAAGGGGACAAATGTGATATAGGTCTGTTGACAATTATTAACGAATTGATTTTTTAAAGCTTCAAAAAAACTTAATGGTGCTTATGTATACTTTATTGTTTAAACATGTTCCTTTTTTTCTCTAATTTTTACTTTTTGATTTTTATTAAATTTTCTATATATTCAAAAAAAAATCTCATTTAATTCTCTTCTTTCCTTGTTTTTTTATTTTTTATATTTTGGGGACCCCATTGGGAATAAGTCTCTGACTTTTATGGGCTATCCCAGGCAAATATTATTTTTAAATCTATCTTGTAAATCACTTTTTTTTGTCTTAAATTATTATTACACTGCTACATACTGTATTTGTTTTTATCCTTATGACATTTGCTGAATAAAATAAAATAAAATAAAATCAAAAGCTCTTTAGAAGCTTACTACATGGCCTTAATTAGTAATATATATCACTAAGCAACATTATACAGAGGAATATAATTACCTCATAATTATTTGAATGAATTCTTGTAATGTATATTCAGTATGCACTGCAATGACATATGGACTGAACTGTGGCAAAACCTGTAGTATGAATTGTGCCAATGATACATGTGATCACGTGACAGGTGTTTGTCCTTATGGTTGTAAGGATGGATGGGATGGGAGTCACTGCAATTCAAGTAAGAAAAACAACTTTATTTCATATCCTACCTGGAGCCTTTTCTACTCTAATTGCTCAATCATTTGTGATGTCATTAATAGGAGAGTAAACCTTTAAAAAAGCATGTGCCTTTGAGAAATCTGCTATCCTAAATATTTTTATATCCTAGGGTGTCCTTTGGGTTTGTATGGCGAAGGTTGTAAGGAATCATGTGGTAACTGTCTTTTCAATGGCACATGTGGTAACTGTCTGTTGAATAGCACATGTGACAACTGTCTTTTGAATGACACATGTGACAACTGTCTGTTGAATGGCACATGCGACTCTACCAATGGACAATGTCCTCAAGGATGTGAACCAGGATACATAGATAATCTTTGTAAAACTGGTGAGTAAAAGGTTATAATATATTGATGGCTAAAAGGTTGAAAGAATTCATCATTTTAAGAGATTTAGATAATAAACACATTTCTTTATCGTTGAATACACATGATAACCAATCCCTCATTGCATATTTTGTGTCATTTCAGTTTGCAACCAAGGGACTTATGGCTTAGACTGCCAAGAAAAATGCGGACATTGCAAGGGGGAATGTAACCATAGAAATGGAAGCTGCAACAATGGAGGGTGTCACCCTGGTTACCAAGGAGACTTGTGTGACATAGGTAACAAAAATACTTAAATTTGTAAACAGAGAAGGCTCTTGCATAAACACCAATGTTATTCTTTATAAACTCTGAGATGTTATTTTTTATCAAATAAAGCCACTCCTAATTATGTACTGTATTTCCAAAGATCTACAAATAGCAATTTATTACCCCTGTTTCATACACATCAAGTATTTTATTATCATTCAATTTAAACAAATATCTGACATAACAGCATGTGACAACAGTACCTATGGAGAAAACTGTGAAAAAGAATGTGGATGTGATACAGAGGACAATATATGTGATCGCATCAATGGGAAATGCCTAAACATCGACCTTGCATCTCAAAAAGGTAAATAATGTTAAAATTTGAATAATGACTTATTTTTATTCATATTTTTATTAGGAAAATATTTATCCTGCGTGGCCTGTTCAGCATTATGACAGTCTAGAGCAAAAGTGGCCTAAGTCATTTCTGGCAAAAATGAGTTAAGACTTCCATCCTATGCACAATATCATTGGCCACCTTTCTATTTAGGTATCAGAATGATATTTTTTTTTTTCCTAGGATTTATTGATCCTTTAGTACAGTGACCTAAGTCATTAAATGTAATGAAACAAAGGATCCCAAAAGTGTCAGTCTGCCAAAAACTTTTTTCTTTTCTTTTTGTGTATCCTGAAATTAATTTTCTTAGAAACTGTCCTTTTAAATAATTAAAATGTCTATTAAGATACTGATGTTTTTTCTAGATTATCTAATAATACAACATTATGCTAAAAGTATTTAAAATGTAGATAATTAAAAACCAGAGATAACCACAAGGGTTTAATGTATATAAAATGAGTCAAAAATAATCAGTAATTTAAGGTGATTAAATTTGGTCTTTTTGTAGTTAATTTAAATGTTTGAACTGAATCAAGTTGTGAAAGGGTGTCTAAGAGTTCATTCCATATTTTGCTGCCATAATGAGAAAAAGGACCTTTACATTTTTATTTGCTTTGGGTACATAATTATAGTCTATTCGAGTGGTTATTTCTGGTTTGATGAGAATGTATATTTTGGGTACATGAAGTTTTCATGCATAGATATGATGGAGCTAAACCTTGATTGCATTTAAACATTAAACATGACATTTGAAAATCTCTAACTTTAAAAAGTCTAACTTAAAGTCTAAGGTTTGCCACCTATGTTCTTGAAAAAATCTTTTGTTCTTACATTATGGTCAAATTTACCCGTGATTAATCTAGTTTTTGAATTTTGGTGAAAAGTCATTTATTCATAAAATATGATATCCACCAATATCTAAAATTAATGCAAAAAAAATTATGGAAACTGAATGAGGGCTCAAAAAACAAGTAATATAATTATTATAATTTCAGAAACATCTTAATTACTTGATAGAATATATTCATAATTTATTCTGTTTTAGAACGTGCAGCATCTGCGACTGGGATTGTCGTTGGTGGTGTTGTTGCATTTGTAGTGATAGCTGTGCTTGTGATCATTGCCATTTTGCTGATTCTAAAGTAAGATTTTTATGTAATTGTTTTCTAGATTCATTTCAAAATATATGTATTTTTTTTGTAAAATAATACCCGTTAAATTGAATCATTTGTCCTGAATCTTTACCATATTATGTCAAAATGTATATTCTTTAGATGTTGATTTGCAAACGGTCGTAATCAACTATGTATGGGTTATTCTTGATGAAAAGATGGCAATTAAATCAGGTTTTTTTGCTGATAATCTCTACACAGATTGAGTTTTTTTAATGTTGTGTCGTATTTATAAAAGTAAACTATTCTGCCAATGATCAGGCTTGCTTTATCCTTCGTTTTTCCACATACAAAGGCGAAAAAAACGCACAAGAGATCCTGAAGAATCAAATGGAAATGATATTGGCTTAGAAGAGAAAAAGGAAAATGATTATTCTGATGGTGGCTTAGCAGAAGAAGAGGAAGATGTTTATACCATAATAATCTCAGGTTAGTTTCTGTTTGTATTATAATTTTTTACAATTAACCCCTTCACAGCGAGAAGCTACTTTGTGTGCTTTTCATGGGTAGTGGTATTATATGTTGTTATAATGTAAATAATATAGACTGTATTTAGCGCCAAATTTCATAGAACAATCCAGGGTTGCTGGGGGTGTGTAGCGCCCAATACCTCATTTTACAGTAGGGAACGCTTAAGCAATACAGAGTTAAGTGTCTTGCTCAAGGACACACCATGATGCCTACATACTACTACTACAACTACTACTACTCCTACTCCTACTCCTACTCCTACTCCTACTCCTTCTCCTACTCCAAAAGTCCAAGGTCAGGTTATGTGACATTTCTGTAGAATGACCAAATAATATCAACGATGATATTAATATTGATACTTTTGATGACTATAGTAAATAGCTGGTTGCCCTGTCTAATAAAATGTACGATTTTTTTTATTAAACAAAATGTGAGTAAAGAAGGAGAGAATTAAAAAAACAATTGTTCTTTTTTTTTTCATTTTTTCAAAATCAATTAACTGCTACAAACATTTTAAACAAAGGGGACACTAGTGAGACAACATTTGAAGATTTGAATAAGAATGCTTCCTTGGATATTGATGAAGGAATTGAGACAAAGATATCGTGCTCGGACCTTCCTCTGAGTATCAGGAAAAAGCATATTGCTGAAACAGGACAGAAACACTCCCCCATTGAACGAGAATACAGGGTATGTTATCAAAATATAAGTAACCAGCTTGACCTATTAATGGAATTATTAATTACAATGTATTCTAAACTGATGTTTTTCTTACATTGAAAGTTTTCTTCGACTCAACTGAGGCTTACTTTTGAAATCAACGTTTCATCCAATCTCATTGGACTTCATCAGGATAATGAAGGACTATCTAGTTCACCACTAGATGGTAGTGTGGTGAAATAGATTGTCCCAGATGTGGCTCAGCCTAAATGTCCCCTCGTCTCTGTTCATGACAGGACTTGATTTTCGGATCCAAACGGCCTCCTTAATCCATCTAGTCGTTCTTTGGCTCTCTCTGTCTATGACTCTAGCCCCTTCCCAGTTTATTGTGCAGTTTTTTGTTGTAACATGGTCTGTGATAGCTGATTTATTTTCTATATTTAGTACGGTTTTCTTTTGGTTTCTTGTGAATTTCCTTTTATCAATGTAATACATATTACCAACTGAATGAATTTATTTCATGAAGTATTTGAAAACCCTTCTTTTTTACTCATATGAAACAGGAATTACAGAACCTGTCAAGACAGATGATGAAAAAATACATGGAAGAAAATACAGGATTGACATCACAAGACAAAGGCAAAATTAGAAACAAGAAAATGACTTATGGTAAAAGAAATCTTTTTTTACAATTCTTTTTGATGTTGGAAATATTTCTTTCTCCATGATAACATATTGAAAATATCAATAATACAGCAGATTTGTTCTCTTTTTCATGATAATAAACCTTTTTGAGAAGCTAGTAAAAGTGCATATTCCTCTTAATTTCATTAAAAAAATGTTGTTAGCATCAAAGTTTGAGTCCATGACAGTGACATTCATCAAAATAAGAGAGCCCTTTTATCTCACCACTAGGTGGAAGTGTGTTGAAATAATATATATATATATTGTTTGTCCTTCGCTTGCGAAGACGACCATGATTTCAATCAAATTCAGTTATTGATTTTTGATTGAAGTCTACACATGAATTTGCTTATAATGAAGAAGAGTTGCCCATTTTTAAACCTAGTCCTAATTTACCCTGATCCAGAGGCAAGAAAAGTCAAGACGTCTGGAGGTAAACCAAGATGAAAGGGCTACAGCACTCCATTAATGTAAATGGGGTCACCCATCTAACAACTAACCGAGCCCAAAGTTGCTTAACTTCAGTGATCGAGGGAACTGGTGTTTCAACTTGGCTAAGCTGTAGAAATAATATGCTGCCCAAATATGGCTAAGTTTATAAACCCCTTTATGTTGATGAAATATAGATGCTCTCATTATCCTGATATGATGAAGGTGACTGACAGTGACTAAAACGTTGATATTGAGAAAAAAATAATTCAGTTGAGATTAAGCTATTTATGACGATTACCAACTGTTTCTATATATCTTAAGAACTTTTCTATATATATTTATCTATTTGAACAAATTTTTTTATTTTTATTTTTCCACTTTAGACAACAAAGTGAGGGTAAACCTATTGACTGCTGCCGTGAACAGGAATGACTTTATCGGTGCAGTGATTGCAGATGTAAGTCAAATGTATCAAAAAAATAGTATTAAAAGGAGCCTGCAAGAAAAGTAAATAAATGTATTTGAAACCATTTTAAAACAATTTACAAATCTTTTTCACTCATTATCTAATAGATAGTTTATCTACTACTTGTATTTTTCACTGTTAAGGGTTACGAAAGAAAGAATGCCCTTCAGTTGACCCAGCTACCTCTGAAGGACACAGTTGTTGACTTTTGGAGGATGGTCTATGACAATAAAGTCAACACAGTTGTGATGCTGAGTGATTATCAGGTAAATATAAGGGGGTCATATACAGGCCTAGAAGTTTCAGGGGTTTGATTGCATCACATCCGAACTGCACTTTTGATTTTCAAATCACTGGTGCTATGAACTGCACTAAGAGAATGAAACTTAAAAGTGTTTTGAACATGATTAAATTCAGCTTCACATTCTCTATGTAGGTCATATTAATTCCCATACATATTCACAATCAGTTTTTAAGTTGATTAATTCAATATTTGTAAAATGATTTTTGAAAAAATGGGGTGTATATAAACATTGCTTAGTGCAATAGCACCAAGATCCCTAAATCTATTTGTTGCATCAAGGCATACTGGTAACTTATTTTACAGAGTCAAAAGAAATGTTTCAAAGTTGTTCAACAAAAATGGCTCTACAAAGTTGTTATCCAAAGTTGTTCCAAGGGTGTTCTACAAATCAGTTCAACAAAGTTGCTGTACAAGCTAAAAATGAAGTCGAAATATGAAGCGTTTGATATTGGTAATGAGCTGATATTCTCCATATTTGGACTTTATATCAATCGGATCAAATTTGTTAGATTGTACATTGTTGTATTTACGTTGTTGCGCTACAAAAATATTTAAACAAATTTAGAAGTAATTTTGGCATACTTATAATATGATCCTGTCTTTAAAAAATCTCTTTCATCTTATAAAGGCCCATCTGATCAATTAGTTGATAAATCTATTTCTTTGTGGAAACACAAAGCTTCTAAAATTGGATTTGAAGGACCATTTGGAAATTCAGGTAATGCTCTGAGGCATTGTCATTGTAATATATTTTTTTATATGGGCACATGTTAGATGTTTATTTAAATCTTAATGTTCCGACCTGTTTTGAAGTTATAAACTTGGTAAACCCTTATAAAAAAGAAATCATGATCATCACCGGCAGCAGCAAATATAATGTAAGTTTTTCATTTGATTTTTTTTTGCATACACATGTTCATTTAACATATTCACTGACTCGGCCTAGTTTCTGGCATTCATTTATCAACATTCAAGAAAGGCACAATCAAAGGTAAGCTGGTTTTCCAAAACATGTCACAGGCCTTGAAGTTTTGCGGGTGAGATCGCACCACACCCGTGTCGCACTAGCAATTTTGAAGTTATGGGTTCGATAAATTGCAAAATTTCTTGTTATTCTGACGTTTTTTGATTGATTTTATTTGTTACTGTGTCTATAGGAACTGTTAGATGCATTGATTCATAATAAACAGCTTATTTTGTCACTTTATTGTTGCACCAAGGATTTTTCTAGATTTCAAGGCCTGATTTCATAAAATATAGGTCCATAGCACTAATGATGCTTTACAATTTCACTGGTCTTTTTCTAGGGTAAATACTTCAAGAAAGTACCCTACTGGCCTGTTCAAAAGGATGAAGTATTGTTGGAAGGACCTTTCAAGATACGTCTGAAGGAATTTGCCAAAGGACCAAGTCTGTTCACACCTAAACTAGAGCTGAAATACAAGAAGGAAAAAAGAGAAATCATGATAGTTGGTACTACTGCATGGCCTGAAGGAAAATGGCAACCAAACAACTTGGCAACATTCCATGAAATCTACAC
>JAVSBT010447138.1:0-10291 GCA_033118115.1 Pharyngocirrus eroticus
AAAGGCAACTTAATGAGTATATTTTCAAGATACTTTTTTTATTAACAATTAAAGAAATCTTAGTGCCTACTGAAATTAATGTTGAATTATTATAATGATGATGATATATTATATTTTCCCTCTACTCTATTCATTTGGGTTATCAGGTCTACGTAAATCTTTCCTTTAGAACTTTGGTCTCACATAATTATAACATTGCTACAATACTATAACTAAGGGCGTGTCTTTTTAACAGCACTCATGACTGCCGCATGATACTTTTAGTTAAACAGTATGTGTGAAAGTCAAAGAAACTTCAACTGTATACACGTATGTATTTCTAACTTTCTTAAAGAAGCAATGATTATATTATCTATAGAACAAGAAATCAGAGAGGCTTGGTGATTGCTTCAGACAAACTTGTTTGATCGATTTAGTTTTATGATATGTGCATGCATTTATTTTTTGCTGGAATTAACTATAAATTCTTTTTATCTGAAGTCATGTACATACAAAATCAAGTTTAAAATAAGACTCAAAATCTGCAAAACTTTGCTAAAAGCCAAACTTAATTTCAGAATATTAAAGCAGGTTGTTCTGGTACCAAAGGCAAATAAATTAGTATATTTTCAAGATACTTTTTTATAAAAAAATAAAGAAAAATTTAGCGCCTACTGAAATCACTTTTGAATTCGTTTCCAAGGTTATATGAAACTATATGGTTTTAAACTTTGGAAGTCAGCCTAAACATGTAACATGTCTTCATTACCAGATTACCTATACGTTACGACTTTCATAGAGTGAATGTAATAGGGCAGTTACAGAGCATGACACATGGCATGCCATTGGAGCCACCTCCGTAGTGGAGAAGGCACTTAATGAATAAATGAATGTAACAAGCCAACAAAATATTAAAAAATTGATAGTTTTGGAAATTATCTAAGGATATTGATGAACTTTAAAAGTGTAGATTAACATGAGACAAACATAATGACATGTCTCCTTGAAACTTCATGAAAATGTTCTCAAATGCACAACCCTTTTTTTGAAATAGCTAAAATGATTTTGGTTCCAACATTAATAATTGTTTTTTTTATCATGCAAGGCTTAAAATCATTGCATGTTTATGTACAATTTGTTTCGAGATTATAGTGTCTGGATATTTCTGGATAATAGCCCCACAATTCTTTGTCCCGTCTAGTGCATAAGGCTAATTTCTGGATAAAATAGATAAAATATTTTCCTCGAATTGGTTGCCAACTAATAATTTATAGAAATATAGTAAAATATTAGTCTGAACTTTATGTGGCTCTATCTATTTCAAGACAATTACATGTTGTTAAATTTTCATCAATCTTAAGCTGTCATCTCCAGGGGCCAGTTTCAGTTGACTACTTAACTTTAAGTCGGACTTAGCCTTTAATTCAGCAATCAAATAACACACACTTGTAGTCAAACTTTAAAGATATGTTCATTTTGAGAGATAAATCAGACTTAAGTAGTCAATTGAAACTGGCCCCAGAACTCTGAAATAATATCAAGATGACATCGTAAGCAATGCTTTATTTTGCTTTTCTTATATATGTATGAAGAAGTTTGTTGAAAAAACCCGAAATTAATTGCTTCTTAATAGATAGTTCTAGCTTACCTTATATCATTGATCTTTAAAAAAAACCAGGAACTCAGTTTAACTTCTTGTTTTGTAGCAAACATGAGTGTTTATCCATTGAGATTCGACCTAATGGGGACACAGTCATGTTCAGTCTATATATAGCTGTGTACGTGTCCATGCTCAGTCATTGCTTAGTGTCTGTTATTTGGGGAAGGGTAAAGCTGGCATGTAGGTAATTACCCTTGACGTTTACCTTTCAGATCACAAATGTTTGGCTCAATGTATTAATGTATGTATATAGGAAGGAAGAATGTACGAGGGCCCTTTGCAAATCAGCAAATGTAAGCTGAAAGGTCCACCCTCTCAAAAACAAAATCGCTCTTTTAAACTCTGTCTTATTTTGCCTCTTGGTCCCCATGGTAAGCCTACGGGAATTAAATGACCAGGGGCCTTGTTTAAGTTTTCTGCCTAACTTTCCAAACGCACTTATATCCAAAGTTGACTGAAATATGTGTTATAGACTACTGAATAAAAAAATGAAACCAGCCCATGCATAACATGTTCTGATTGCTTTTAGCACACAGGTTTGTCATGGAAAATGCATTGAGTCTTGATTTAAAACTTAAAAGACTGATAGGCAGGCCAAAGTGTACACGGCTAGAACGATTTTGGAAAGACCTTATATAATTATCTAAGTGTCAGTGAGGGTAAAACTTTTGAATGTGCCAATGACAAAAAAAAGTGGAATATTAGATGTGGCGTGCCATGTCAGAAGAAAAAAAGAAGATTGATTATATCATTATGATATCTAAAAAGAAAGGTTGGCCATAATTTTCCATTAATTAATTGATCATTAACTAATATATTGGTTCATCATTGATTGATTGATTGATTGCAGAGGGTTGGTCCAATTGGGCCAGCTTAGTCTTTGATCAGATACAGTTAAACATAATACAGAGGGGGGTAGTTGAGTCTTAATTTAAAACTTAAAGATTTGCTGCTAGTGAAAAGCCAACAAAAAGTATTCATGATAGCAATTTGGCAAATTTCCAGCTGTGTCTTGCAGTCAAACGTATAGAATAAAAGAAAATCAGAAAGGCATTACATTTCAGATGGTATCATTTGTATACAAAATACATAAAAAAATACGATTTTCAAAAACTTTGACAATTCTAAACTCTTGTCAATCGTAAATTATTTTTTTTGTACAAAAAGGAAAAACAAAACAAATCATGCTATAGTTTAATGTTCACACATTAGTTATTTTTGGTGATGTTTTGTTTGTATCTGTAAAATTATGCAAAACTAATAAAGTAATAGACAAACACTAACCAACAATTTAGTACTTTGTTTCAATATTTGTCCTGTTACATACATGAGATCATGACAAGCCAGACAGGTATAAGATTGCTTTATAGCTCGACAGTCTAGAGCAAAAATGGCCTAAGTCACTTTTTGGCAAAAATGAGTTAAGACTATCATCCTATGCACAATATCATTGGCCACCTTTTTATCTAGATACCATAATGATATTATGATTTCTTCATACTTTAGTACAGTGGCCTAAATCATTAAATGTAATGAAACAAAGGATCCCAAAAGTGTCAGTCTGCCAAAAACATCAAAATCATCCTTAAAACTATTTTATTTTACTTTTTGTATATCCTGATATTATTTTTCCTGGAAATTGTCCTTTTAAATGATTAAAATGTCTATTAAGATACTGACGTTTTTTCTAGTTTACGATTGACAAGAGTTTAGAATTGTCAAAGTTTTTGAAAATCGTATTTTTTGAATCTGCTATTTCATCTACATTGTTATCACATCGGTGCTTATCGATAACAAATACTAGGATACTTTATTTAAATTCCTGAATTTATTCTTATAGTATTGTATCTTTTGTATCTTATGTTTCATCACATGTATTTTTATCGAAATGCTGAATTTTAAAAAAATCATATAAGTATTAGTTCAGTTACATAACAGTAAATCACCGTTCAACAATGTCGTAATTTGACGTTATGCTTCTAAGTCTGAAAACGCTGTTTATTCAGTGTTTAAGAGCTTCTGTCTCTTTCAAATTTTGTATTTAGACTTCTTATGATCAACCGTCGAAAAATCTTTTCAACAATTTTTTTTTTTTACACTTTTTTGGGGGATTGGAAAGTGGAAAATTCAATAAAAAAATTGCCCTTGTTTGAGACTTTGTGAACAAAATACTCTTATCGTTATAGACTCTTTAAAAATTCATAAAGAATATAGTCTATTAATTGATCTACAAGGAGAATAATCGAAAATATACCCCCTATCACAAGTTTTTTTATTAGTAGCAACATTGCCTATGTTGAAGTCCATATTCCTAGAACAATCAGACCTGAAAATATATGATTTAAGTATTGGTAGATAGGTACATATTAGCACTTTCAAAAACTGTTTTCAAATCTTAGGGATTCATATTATGAAATAGTGTGGGGTGTTTTTTGTAAGGGGTCTATTGCAACTTTTGCTATAATATGGAGCATAATAAATATAATGATATTATGCAATGATATTACCCAAGATATGCATTTCTATATGACTTTAAGCTAAATATGTCCAGGTCAAAAGGTCAAAAATTGGGAAAATGCTAATTTGGCATATGATTTTTTTTTTTGTGATTTTTTTTTTTTACAGAAATCTGGTCAGAACAATCTGGAATGGGCCCTTATTCATTCATCCTTTCTATATACACATGAAAGCCTTTTCAGACCAGATTTCCCAAGTTAACTCCAATATAGAGATTTTTAAATCCCCAAAAATCAAAATTAATTCAAGTAGGAACCAGGTATATGACTGAATTAACATTCAATGAAAAAATATAAAAAAATTGTTTCAACACCTTTAGTTAAAAAAAACACACCATGTTTTTATATCTTAAAGCTTTGTATACAAACAAGTATATCAAAATATTTTACACAGTATAATTCATTTCTGTCTTCGTGTTGTTTGTTTTTTGGTGCAAAGTTTTTTTGGCAAAAGTCAAACTTTCTTTAAGGTTTTCAAGTGAATCTCAGCACTATTTCAGACAACAGCAATAGAAATGAAAGAATAGCAATCATAATCCTGTTTGCAGTGATTGGTTTTACGTTAATATAATACCATGTTTTCAAAAGGACAAATTGACACAAAGTATACAATTTGGTTAAGTTTTTTTTATTAGCTTATTAGTATCAATAATATACAGACAAAAACGAGACATTGCAAAAGACTATTTATATATGAACATGAACGTGTTTTTCCAATTCTTTTAGTCTTTGTTCTTACAAAATAATAGGTACAAATGAAAAGGGTTTAACATAATTAGAATTAACATATTTTTCTGGAATTGCTAATTCAGCTGCATTATTATCAGATTTTTTCAGAGCATTTGTGCTTATTTATAGAGAAACTTCAGTTATTTTGAATTTCTTAAATTGTTCTTATACCATTGCATCTTTTAAAATGCATCATCAACTACCTCTTCTTTAAAATGTTGCATTAACAGACAATAATTACATTAGTTAAGTGTCACAACAGTACAATTACGTTATTCAATTATTGCAATTTAGGTTTTATACACTGATAATAAATATGTTTTATTTGAAATATTGCATATCAGGATTTATTTATTCATTTACTTGTTATATAATTATAACATCGTAGTATACAACTAGTTCTGATCATGATATATTATGCTAAGCTTAAAACCAACCTTAACTATTATTTGACTTTTTAAGTTAGACCCTGATTCAGATTGGTAATCTCCAAATGTTGACCCACTTTTAAAACAATCTTTAAACATCCCCATAAAATGAAAGTCAAATCTCTAAATATCCCCATAAAATGAAGGTCAAATCTCTAAACACCCTAATAAAATGAAGGTCAAATCTCTAAACATCCCCATAAAATGAAGGTCAAATCTCTAAACATCCCCATAAAATGAAGATCAAATCTCTAAACATCCTAATAAAATGAAGATCAATTCTCTAAACTTCCCCATAGAATGAAGCTCAAATCTCTAAACATCCTAATAAAATGAAGGTCAAATCTCTAAACATCCTAATAAATGAAAGTCAAATCTCTAAACATCCCCCATAAAATGAAGGTCAAATCTCTAAACATCCTAGTAAAATAAAGGTCAAATCTCTAAACATCCCCATAAAATGAAGGTCAAATCTCTAAACATTCCCATAAAATGAAGGTCAAATCTTGTGATTTACCAAAGTAAGAAGATTTCTTGATTATCATCTTAAAATACCAAAAAAAGGAGTTAATTAGATGTTACGTTACAGCATCGATATATCTTAAACATCATCATATTTTGATATTGTATCATACGGATAATTATGTTTATGGTGATGATTTTATATCTTAAACATTGTTTTACTCAACATAGTGTTATACAGTCCCATACAGTGTACAGAATACAATCAGTGAACATTTTGATAAATGTAACCTTTGTTAAAAAATTTAGATTATTAATTGATAAAGCAATGTTATGCACATCTGAAAAAATATTATTTCAAAATGATATAAAGATCTTTGAAAAATAAACTATGTTATAACAAAACACCTTTAAATGGCTTTGTATTAAGCAGCGATCTACATGAATGCATATAAGCAGGGTTTATTTATATACATGTATGTATGCATTCATATTACATACATTATTCCCATCATGCAATATATAACAGTCAATTTAATTATAATTAGGGCTGCACCTATGTACGCATTATCCGATACGAAATATATTGTCACTTGAAAAGTGCGTAGTTCTGGTTAATTGCTTTGTGTGATTATCAAAAAGTAAAGGATCAACAAAAAAATAAGGTGTTTCTATTATTTTCTCCATACTATTAGGCCTAACTTTAGATACCCATTGATTCTATGGAACATAAAAAATAAAAGTGACATATCTAGCTGTATTCAAGGAAAGAAAAATATAATTACATGTAGTAGTTTTGATACATGAGTAATTGACATAAAAAAAAGGTTTGTCTTTGTCTTACGCTATATAAAAAAATATCCGAATAAACACAACAAAAAAGCCCCAACATCCGATAACTAGGTTACCGATGTTTGCCTAATTCTAATAATTATAACCTATTATGGACCGTTTCTCTACCTTAAAGAACTACTAAATGATGGGTCATATGGAACAAGGGAGGTAACAAGTACAACAACACAGATATCAAGGGGAAATCCAGAATGGAAGTTTCCATTATACTGTCTTATTTAAAGTCAACAAGATGATCGGCTACTCTTTTTCTTTCTTCCATGTCAAAGGTCCCTCTACAACAGCAGTAACCTTATAATTATAATGTGTTAATTTTGGATATATTGGACCTACTCTGGATGAAGTCAGAGTATGATGAACACATAACAGCCAAATCAACATAGAGAAAAAAAATAGCAGATGTGACACTTAAAAAATCAATCTCTCTCTGAGTGGCACAGAAACTGCAATCTCAAGTTTGTAAACCAGAACCAACATTTATCTCAGGGGTCACACCAGCAAAAAGATTACACTCGGACAGCAACATTGTGCCACCATATTGAATGTCAGATTCCTTTTTATTAAGCTATTTAGACTCTTTTGGAGGTTTTCCGATTGTACTTCTATCATCAAAATTAATATATTCAAGTCGTGGTGCAACACATGATTGACAGGTGATGGAGGATGACAACAGAATGTGATGTCAGTTGAAAAAACTGCTATAATATAAACTACTCTAACTGTCATCATTCTCTAAGTAGCATAATCAAGAAACTATAAAGCTAAATACATGTACATGTTTCAAAAATCTATTCAAGATTATCTTTATATAAATTGCTAAACAATTCACTAGATTCGCAGTTTCTATAAGTATAACACATAATTATAGAACTTATTATATACAAACAAAGATTCAAAATAATTATTGCAAACATCTTTTTTGATATTCTGTGTCTCTAAACATTTTCTTTAATTTGATTATTCTGTATCTTACTGCAATAAGGGTCCCTAAACATTTTCTTTAATTGAATTATTTTGTATCTTACTGCAATAAGGGTCCCTAAACATTTTCTTTAATTGAATTATTTTGTATCTTACTGCAATAAGGGTCTCTAAACATTTTCTTTAATTTAATTATTTTGTATCTTACTGCAATAGCATGCCAAGGAAAGACCTGGCACCACTAGGATAACCTTCTACCATATCTGTATTTTCCTCTTTTAAGTAAATCTGGTCCCCCTTCTCAACGTTAACAATTATGGACCTGGCCATTACAGACGGCAAAAATCCTATGTCAATAAACAGTCCCGCTATTGGACCCTTGTTTTGCATTAGCCATACCTGAGCTGGTATAGGGCCACCATCAAAATTAAAGACAGGTCTTGTGAAATGAAAATAATACAGACCAGGAACCCTAGCAGTCAAAATACTATGATCAAAACTATCCCCAATATTTGTAATCAACAAGTTAAAATACAAAGGGTTGATATCCATGTTAACAGTCTGGCCATCTTGGGTATTCAGAGCAAAGAAAGCAACCGGTTCAACAACGCAGGGGTCATATAGAAATCCTGAAAAGGAAGTTTCAATATTACTGCTTCCTTTAAAGTCAACTTCAGGGGTTTGCCTTTTTTTCCTTCTTTTAACGCCACCATCTATATCTACAACAGCAGTAACCTTATCTAAAGTGTCAAGATAAAATATACCAGACTTACTGAGGCTGAAATCATCTATGACTGAATACATAACAGCCATGTCATCAACACATGAACCTTGACATCTAAGAAAGACCGTGGCGTCGGTAGTAACCTCAAAAGCAGTTGTTACACTGATAAAATAATAACCTGACTGGGGAGCACGGAAACTACCATCAGAGGTTTGAAAACCAGAACCAAGATTTATTTTAGGGGTCACACCAGCAAAAAGATCATCATTTACACCAGATGTATAAACAAACGTTGTTTCAGTCTCTAAGCCTGCATTAAAAGCCACACCCCCTGGCTTCATAAGACCTGTGTAACTAAATATTGACAATGAGGTTAGATATTCATTCCCTAAACCATCAGTTACGCCTTCTACCGTCACCTTGATTTGATCACCTTCTTCTAGTTCAATCAGTAGATCCCTTGATACTGTGTCTGCTGTTTCAGCTCTTGTTTCGTCTACATTGACAGCCCCTATTCCATTGATGTCAGCATTCTTTTTTAGTGAAAGTGTCATTGGTCCATGATTAACTTCTCCACCACTCAAACTGAACAGAAAAATCCCATCCTTAGGAGCAGTAAACGACGTCCCATCAAATGCTCCTGTTTTATCCACTTTTTCTACGTCAAAAATAATGTCTGCATTTGAAGCTTGCTTGGTAAAGGCGGCAAACACGGACACACCTGAAACAAATAAAAAACAACAGGATAATATTGAAACATGCAACACTATGGATCAGTTTAAATTTAACTAGAAGTCTATATAAAAAGCATAGAATGATCGAAAAAAACACACCAGTGAATAGCATGATGACAAAGATTCTAGATTGTTTGAATCTATTAATATTTTGATCAATCGGATCATCTTATTTTTTTCCATTCCAACATATCAAGCACAAACTTTGAGCTGATCTTATCGTATCTATCATATCATGTAATAGTTATATTCCTGAATTGATTAACAAAGTTAACTTAATACAACTAATCTCATGATATTATTGTTTACAGTATATCATGCCCTTCATCCTCCGTAAAGGAATGTTATATGTTCTTTGTGTAGAAACTCGTTTATCTACATTCATGTTTTATAATCTGTGCAAATGATTACAAGAATCTTATAATGTCATCTACTAATCTTCAAAATTACTTTATAATTTTGACAATCAAATGAAATACCGTTTAACTTGTTTACATTCTTTTCTATACACAATATTCTGTTGCAATATTTCAAATTTGTATGAGAATAAAAATTGTGCAAGAGATGAAGATTATTTCACTTCAAGCTGTTGCGTTTTAAAACATTTAAATAAGTTAGCAAGACAGGGATATTCTTCTCTCTTAAAAAACAATACAGGAATTCAATACATTAAAATGAATGTTATCGTCACTGTTGTCATAATAAGATAAGGCAAGACGGTAGTCTCTGTTTTTAAAAAATTAAACGCCCACAATCTTAAGTTGACAGTTTAGAAAAAAATAAATGAAGCCAACACATCATATATGTATTAACTTCAGAAGTTATTTGCTCTTTCTTTTGTATTATGTATCGCCGGATATTAATTATGTAGCCATGTGGATTGTCATCATGAGTATTTTCATCACTATAATGATCCTTTTTCAATCCTTTTGTGCTAAAGTATCAGGGTATTAAACGCTAATATGCGGCTATATTAAAGTGATCACCAAGATGGAAGAGAAAAATATTGAACATTTATTTAGAAAAACAACTCGTATAGAATTAATATGTTGATGATAATGATGATGATGATGATGATGGTGATGATAATGATGATGATGATGATGATGATGCTGATGATGATGATGATGATGATGATGATGTTGATGATGATGATGATGATGATTATGATGGTGATGATGATGATGATGATGATGATGATGATGATGGTGGTGATGATGATGATGATGATGATGATGATGATGATGATGATGATGATGATGATGATGATGATGATGATGATGATG
>JAVSBT010447149.1:0-10288 GCA_033118115.1 Pharyngocirrus eroticus
CCCCCCCCCCCCCCCCCCCCCCCCCCCCCCCCCCCCCCCCCCCCCCCCCCCCCCCCCCCCCCCCCCCCCCCCCCTCTTTATGAAATATACAAAAAAAATCTTCTTGTTCAGATATAAGATAATATTATTAATCGGTTAATGTTTTGTAAAATATAACTCAGCAATAGTGCCCATGTATTTACTTATGTGAGAGACTCCCTAGCTTTTACATGTGTTCAGGAAAATGCACCATAATGAATATAATGGAGAACAATGCTAACTGTATAAAGATGTGCCTATATTGGATCCCTATGCTCGAAAATAGAGACAAAAAACAAAAAAAATTGTTTTCACATAGTTTGCTTTTAGTATGATCAGTACTTTAATGTTAGTTTCAGGAATACTCTAAAATGGAAGCTGCATTTCCTGAAGATGATAAGGACGACTTATTGACTTGTGTTATCGGTATGGAAGTACCAACACATCCAAAACTGTTACCTTGCCAACACTCACGTTGCTCTGACTGCCTGGAAAAGAAGCTTGCTGCACCAGATTTCACGTTGCCTTGCCCAAGCTGCGAGTGGAAGGTGTACGTTAAAGATGGTGACGCTAAACAACTTCCGGACAACATTCCCCATACAACAATTCTTGGACACCGAGTGGAGTTAGATATGAATTGCTTCGCCTGTACGTTTGAAAACAAAATTACAAAGGCATCGCACAAATGCCTTGACTGCCAAGATGCATTCTGTGTTGACTGTAAAAAGTTCCACAAGTTTTCGTCTCTTACTAGCTATCACACAGTTGTTGAAATCAAAGATATACAAGATGGCAAATATGCCAAAGAAATGAAAGAGAAAAAAGTCAAGATTTGCACTAAACATAGCAGTGATGAAAGACAGATTTTACTGTTTTTCTGCCAAGATTGCCAGTCAATGGTCTGTAATGACTGTGTAACATTAGAACATAAATCCCATACTTGTATTACTTTGGCTGCTTTTGATGACAAGGAAAGGCCAAATCTGGAAAAGGGAATGAAGAGACTCGAAGAAAAAGAAAAAAACGAAGCCAGCGTGTCTGACCATGTGGATAAAGTAGACCAAGGCATGGATAAAGAAAGAGAAACAATCGAAAATACACTCCGCAGAGGAGCAGCTGAGCTACATAACCTTGTAGACAAGGTTAAAAATAGCAAACTCAAAAAAGTCAAGAATCATTATGAAAACGAAAAGAAACAGATTAAAGATTTCAAGAACAGAAATCAAGTGTTGAGAAAACAAACACACGCGATGAAGTCTTTTGTTGAAGCTTTTCTTGATAAAAGCTCCAAAGAGGACTTTGTCAGTCATTTCAAAGATGTCGAATCAAGTGTGAACGAATGTTTTCGCAGAAAAGAAAGTTACACCGTTACAACTAAACATTTGACCATTGAAAATAAGCCGTGTAGTGCAGCATACGAAACCATAGAGATGACTCTTGGGAAAGTATCTACTGTAAAGAAAGATATGAATGAAAAAGGAGAACTTGTAGATCATGGTAAGTCACATGGAAACCAATGGAATGTAATTGATTGCTCAAGAATCATCTTGTCTACAAAAATAACCCCAGCATTTATTTACAACTAGGAAATTTGCTCAACGCTCAATTATGAAATGAATACAACACAACGTTAGTGTGCTCTTTTAAAGTTGGTATTAACTGCTCAAATGTGTTAACAGAAAAGATTTTGCCTGTCCTTTGCAATTTTTCTTTTGTTTGTTTAGTCTTCAAGTTGAACGATCTGACATTTAAATTAGTATAAATCATGTAAAGACTAAGATATTAAATGAAGATTATATTTTTTTATGTTAAGACCCATGTAAAATCAAACCTTTAATTTCAAGTCCCAGCAAGAACCACATTCCAAAAAGATGCTAAAGGACCTGTTTCAATCTCTGAATGTAGTGCTGATGGAACATTTATCTGCTTGGAGAACACTGGCAGAATGGTAAACATGTGCAAGATGAATTAAAGAAAAATAGTATTAAGATGAGTCCTTATTGATCATTTCGAGCCCGTAAGGGACGCTTATATGGTCGTCTTATCTTCTTTGTAAATGAGGTAAAAACGATTTTTCCTACACAACAGCTTCTTTCGGCCAACCAGATCGAGCGTCACTACCTCCCGTGTTTTAAGCTTAAAGTGCGAGTTCAGGAGTATTGGTATAATTCAAAAGTAATTCTTAAGGCAATTCATCGATGTAAATGTTTATTCCTCGCTATGCAATTAAGTTTGACATTTGCATTTTCATTTTTAAAAATGGCTTTACTCTTTTTATTTTATAGGGTGTTTTATAGTCATTATAACGGACCCCCAAAATCGCTAAAATCCCCAAAACAAATACGTGATTTGACGCATTCCCTACGCATTTTACGTCACAAGATGTACGCCACAATCGCTAACAGATAAAAAATATTTATTTTTTACTGCAAGATTAAAACAATACCAAATTATTT
The DNA here is from genome assembly GCA_033118115.1 of Pharyngocirrus eroticus. Taxonomy (NCBI): domain Eukaryota; kingdom Metazoa; phylum Annelida; class Polychaeta; family Saccocirridae; genus Pharyngocirrus; species Pharyngocirrus eroticus. The sequence continues at coordinate 2,475 of JAVSBT010447149.1, forward strand.
GACATATAGAAAACTAGCGTATATCTAGATGCGCTGACGCAACTCTTTGACGTCTTTCAAAAAACGGGTGTATCAAGTTAGAGCGCGTTTGCAGCTGGCAAAATCCAACGCTTTGGTACGTCACAAGATGTACGCCTCGTTGTTGTCAGCATGCTAAACATAGCGATTAGGGGGTTCGTTAAAATGACTAAAAAACACCATACAAGATAAAAAGAATGATGCGATTTTTTTTTAATGAAAATGCAAATGTCAAACTTAATTGCAGTGCAAGGAATAAACATTCACATGAATTGTCCTAAAATTGAATATAAACTTCATCATATAAAAAAAACCACCATAATTTCTTCAAATATTTTCAATTCCGGGTGCTAGCTTTTAAAATATTGCCAAAGAAAATTATGAAAATGTGTAAACGTGGCGTTTTCAGCCAATGAAGGATAAGGACACAGATGTCCCGTATTATTTTAAAAGCAAAACCCGACGGACTAAACCAATTTTTGATAGTTGTGTCATGACGTTTTTTCAAATCCGAGTGCTAGCTTTTTTTATTCTTGCATCAAGACAAAATGGTGCAAAGTTCATAAAAGTGCATTTTATGCGAAAAACAGCCATAAAAACTAATATTTATTTAATGATTGTATGGAAGCGAAAATTCTGCTGATGACGATGATGATGATTAAGACAGTAGAAAACTAAATACGTCTCTTTCTATCCTAATCACACAGCAAATATGATTAATTATTTAAGAAACGATTGATAACATAGTTCCATGTAATCCCCAGTTCACCCTCTCAATCATCAATAATACTTGTATGGTATACAAAATGTGATTTGTGCATATTTGCAAGATTATTTTGGATTTAGTTGCAAATATCGCTTCAATTCAAAGTATACAAGATTGTAAGCCTAGTAGTCAGCACTGATGGTGCCCTATTCCCTTTTCTGTTTTTCTTTAAATGTCTTGACTACTTGTGGATAAATGAATGTTAAGGGAATATGTGTTGAAAGATGATGCAATTTGAAATATAACTGGTGTATTAGCCTTAAACATTCATTTGTTTGGAGGTTGTTTCAAACATGAGCTTTTTTGATCAAAAATACAATAAATGTGACATTAAATGCGATATTTTCTAACTGATGGCAAGAGCAAATATTTTATTTCAGCATGGCATCTTACATCCTAAAAAGGATGAACACTTGTCAGGCTGGAGAATTAATAGGGTTTTTGAGGGCAGGGAAGTGGCAGATTATGCTCTCCCCCAAGGCTTTTCCTTGAGACCTGCTGCTAGAATTAAGGTGAAAAGAAAATGTGATTTATTTAGCCAGTTGCCATCTATCAATTAATTAATCCATGCAATGGCCCTAATTTCTTCTGCTTCCACTTGTGCATATATATATAGTTTTATCTAACAATGCACAGAAATATCGATAGATCATGAAAGTTGCACACCACTTTCAAATGAAGCTATGGCCCTCATTACAACAATTATAAAGAATTTGTGAATAGTAATATAGTTCTAAAAGGTGGTATAAAAAAAAGATTATAACATTTCTGAAACATTATTTATCATCTTATCATCTGGTCACAATTATTTAATATTATATTCTTGATTAAAAAAAATATTTATATTCAACTTTGTTTTTTTTCTTTTACAATTCCAGATATGGGCTAAAGGTGCAAAGCCTGAGACAGCCAGTTCTAGTGATATTGAAAGTACATTACAAACGTGGGGTACTGGAACAAGCATTGTTACCAAACTTATCAACCCATCAGGAGAGGTTGATTACTATTCTTATCTTGAAAATATTAGTTTTGATAGGATAGGATCTGTATGGATCGTTTTATGTAAACATGCCTTGTGATTGTAACTCCAATCGTTAAAAAAAAACCAATCATAATTATATTCGTTTACATTTTTGTTTTCATCTTTTTAGGAGAGGGCCACACACGTTCAAATAACATATTAAACAAGAAAAGCACAGTGACCCCATAACCCATTAATGAAGAACGAAGGGTCAGCAGTAAACAACATGGTTATATATTTACAATATTAAGTGCTGACATGGGTTAATATACTTCAGGTTCAATACTTTAATACATGAAGTGCTCAGCTGATAATTATATGCTAGCTTTACCCATTCAGATTTTAAATCCCAGAAATGTGTGTTCTAGGAAATCTGCTGATAACAGCCAGACTGTGATAAGGACACATATTTTGAATATAATTTTGCATTTGTTTGCTGCCCATGGTAGTAAAACCAGGGTTTTATACAGCCCATAAGGTTTCTGCCCTATGCCTTTTACTAGAGTGGTATTGAGATTGTTTTAACTTTGATACCCTCTATCGTATATATTTTTGTTTTGGTTCTGGTATGTTTAGTAGTCAACTTTTTGTTAGTTTGAGCTTTACTGTAATATCATCTTGTAATTTTACAATTATTCATTAATTATATACAGAAATGTTAAAAAAAAAGAAAAGTAACACCAATCTTATTTCATCAATTATTTGTAGCTTTATTATTTTTGAATATTTTTAAGGAAAGCTGCAATGGATGATGACATATGACATATCCGCAGGTTTATGATTAGATAATTGTCCTAAAAGGTTCACTCTTAAAAACATCAAATAAAAAACAATTATTGATTACCAAATAAAATGATCTATTCAGTGTTTATTATATGCCTTGTAAGCTATTATATGCTATCAGTCATCCCTATGATATGTTTTAATCTGATTGAATATGACCATTCCAAATAGTGGAAGTGTCACACCAATGTGCATGTGTATGTATTGGTGTCATAAGGAACCAAAAAAACCAACAGTGCTGAATCGGTTGTCTCATTTAGATAAAAATAATAATATAATACAATAATGAACAATCAAAGTATAATGCAAGATTTAAAAAGTCTGATCACATTTTCAAAAATGAAAACCTTGGTTATGAAATATTTTAGTAATAAACATAACAATCTGAGACTTATATCCAATGTAGTCCTCTCCAAAGCCTTTAATTTAGCCAGGTTTGAACCCTGGACGCTGGATTGATGATCAGCTACATGACCATGGAAACCATGAACATAGATGGTTGTAGGATACACACTTGGAATTGATTCCTGTTTATAACAGCTACATGAATTCTTTGGGGTTAGACTCACTTTTTGGAATCTATGCATACATTTCCCTGACAGCCATATTGTATACTAATTATGTGATAAGTGATTAGTGAGTATGGTCAATTTGAGGCTTTTTGTGAAGCTAATATTGGTCCTTGTACCAGGCAAATAGAAAACATACATTTCCAATTGAGAATATTTATGCATTCATTTTTAGCTGTTTTTAACATTTATCTGGGTCTTTTAAATGCCATTTTTTTTGTCTTATTCAAATGATTTTAATAGTTTCTAAATCTGCTTCAAAAGTATGAGTAACTAGTGTCATTCATATCAGGGGATATACATGTATATATTTATATATAGCAGAGTTTCATTGTACTGTCAACATATTTTACAAGGTTTAACAATAATGTGTGATAGCTCTGCACACTCTCTCTCTTAAATAGTTTGTGTAAAGGAATCAGCAAATATCACAATCTGTTTTTTCTATAGAGTTACAGTTTATCATACATATTTTCCTTTTCAATGTGCGATGAAAGTGAAACATAAGTGTTCTTTTCTTGGTCTTCAGTGTCACCTGATTGGTTTATGGCTGCTAAATTGACATAGTTTGGATCCTCAACATTGACAATCCCATTGTCAAATTCTAGAAAATAATACAAACAAAATATCTGAATGCATATCTCTGTGATTTGGAAAAAGTTTTGATGAACAAAGTGTGACACATAGAGCAGCATACAGAGCCAACTCAGAGCCAACTGATTCATAAAAGAGAGTCGACCCTTATAATAAATTCTAAGGTTGTCAAAGAAAGGCTACTTAATAAATTAGTGGAGTAAAACTTTCTCAAAAGTAAAAGTGACTCCTATTGCTCAATGCTTTTGTGTTTTGGGATAATCAGAAAAAAAAGTAGTTTTTTATTAATTGAAATATTGCAACAAATTGTTCTAAGAATGGAAACTATATTATTGGACACTAGGGTTATATATTCCACATTTAAAAACACTAAAAAATGTATCCATCATGTCTTGTTCTTTTATCATTTTTAAAGAAACAATACTACAAATCGCCCCCAACTTGCTAAAACCACTTAACTCATTATAACAAAATCATATGAGTTAGGCGGTTTTAGCATGTTGGGGGCGAAATATCAAATTCGGTCTAAATAATGTAGAGATGATATTAAGATTGAGCAATCCTTTACCTGTGTTGGCATGAAATACCCTCTCTAAATTATTTCTTCGATCTAAAAGTATATCAATAAAAACATGCAAGTACTAAGAAACTAAACATTTTACATTTTGTTTTGTCTGGTTTTATCAAATGTTATTTTTAATCAAAAATGCATGTAATGTATTTTCATAGTTATCAATCTTATTGTCATTGAATAATAAGAAAGATTTACCAGACTCATATTTCTATCCTTGCTTTCTCCATTTTTGGATACAAATTGCCAATGGAATGGTCGTGGCAATCAGCAATAAGATCAGTATCCCTATAATTGTCCCAAGAACAACAGGCATGCAAGCTGTAACTTAAATGTGAATAAATTAGAACAAATTTAATGAATAATTATAAAGGTTTCAGATATTGATGCAGTTCTATACTTAAAAGGTCATTGTTCTTAAATATTTAGGAATGTTAAAACATTCCCCTAGAACAAAGTAGAAGTCAGGAATGGGCTGTTACATAATTGTTTGTGCACAGCACCTCATTGTGGGAAGTCTTAAAGACTTCACTTGGTTTTATGATTTGCAAGAGAACAGTTCATTTTATGCTTTCGATTAGACAAGACCTATTTTTGTATCTGTATATTGGCTGAGGAAATGAAGGAGATGGTTTGCTAACCAACAAGAGTGTTGTCCATTAAATATATTTATAGGAATATAAATAGCGAACAGTCATACTGATTAAAAGTAGGGATCTACTTCAATTGGCAATATATTACCATAAATCCATAAAAAACAAAAATAAAATATAAAAATACAGTCAATTTCACATGCCTTAAATAAACTCAACGAAAATCATATTTTTCATAGTTCAGGTGAATCTATCTATAGAATATAATCTAACCTTTCGTTTCTTGCACAATGGAGTCATCTAACGTTTCCATTAATAGAACATCAAATGTTCTGCTTGCATTGCCTAAAAAAGACTTCACCGTACACGTGTAGGTCCCATAGTCGTTTATTTGAATTCTTGGAATTGTAATGGTTCTGTTTTTATTCGACAGGATTTTGCCATTAAAGGTCCATTTATATTCAAGGTCAAAGAGTTCACAAACTTGACATTCAATTGTAGTTTGCTTATTTAAGGAGGCTGTCATCATATTCTTCTCTCCGCACCATAGCACTTTGATAAATAATAGACAAGTATTTCCTGATCAAATGTTAAACAATTATTCTAATATTATAAAAAATGCTAAAATAAAGATGAATCGATATGTTTATATGCCTTTATGTTGGTGTCGTCTTTCTCATTAAAAAAATCCAACATTAAAACTTATGTTTTCAATTCTACTCTTTGAAAAGTACCATCCCTAACCGAGACTTTTGAGTCATTTAAAATTGACAAAATGATAATAAAATGTCATAAGAATATTCAAAATGCTCTTACGAACATCTTCCCAATGAAGAGGGACTTTGCATAGTCCTTCCCCTGCTATATTTTGTGCAAAACACTGGAATGTCCCACCGCCTTCGAAGGTATCTATTCTTAATACCAGGTATTTGTTAGTCTCCCCTAATAAAGCATTTCCTTTGTGCTGCCATCTATAGGCCTGCGTCTCCAAAGGATTGGCTTCCAGGACGTTGCATTTTAATGAAATATATTTGCCATTACCCAAATAAGGATCCACTTTAGTCAATGGAGTATCTGAAAGATAACACATTCTGTTTTTTGCATCAAATGGAAGCAGTATTAATGCACATGTATCCACAATCTGTATTAACTCATTTGTCTTTTACTTGGGGAGTTAGATACTTGTGTTTTTTACTGCATTTTGTTGTTTTTCTTTTAAGACAGATGCATTGTTAGAGGGGAGGGGAGGGGTTCCTTGGGACTTGAGATTTTGCCTTTTTAATTGTTTGGGACTTGGGATTTTCAGATTGAATTTCTTGGGATCTGGTATTTACCTATTCTTTGGGATTGGGATTGGACATTCTAATTGTTTGGGATTTGGGATTTTGCATTTGAATTCTTTGGGATTTGGGATTTGGGGATTTTGGGCTTTCCTGGGACTGGGATTTCACTATTTTGATTCCTTATGATCTCGGATTTAGAATTATTTGGTCGATGGGGGCCTTGGGATAATAGTTCTCTGGGATTTGCAATTTTGATTCTCTGGGATTTGGGATCATATCTAATTGTTTGGGATTTTGATTTATGATTCTCCGGGATTCAGGATTTTGATTTTTGATTCTTTGGGATCTGGGAATGTTTGGGAGTGGTTGCAGTATGAAACTGTTGATATGAGAGGACGAACTGGTAGATCTTTACTTGGGCCTGCGGGTGTGAGTAGCTCTATTAACTCTTGTATTTGTAATTTGTAGAAAAGGGTTATAAACCTTACTATTGCAATTTGCATTATATGCAGTGTTCTGTTAGTGCTTTTGCTTCAACTAAGCAGAACATAGACAAAAGGGCCTGATAGTTATATAATATTCTGGTGCCAAATAAAAGATTAGTGTAACTCTTTTCATCAAAGCATTTTACAATGTGGCTTTAATTTTTGTATGTGATAAAATAGCAAATTAGCGCTTCCCTTTTCCAAGCATTACTTTGAGAAAAGGCGTATTGCTTTGTTTGGCACCAGATTCAAGCATTTTCTCAAGGTCATATCATATAACTATCAGTCTCTATTGCCACTCTTGGTATCTGGTTAGAAACGACAGTCACTTAAGCTAGGGAAAAAGTTACATTAGAAAGAATAATGGTTTCTGTTCTCAGTAATATTTTGTGGTAACCAAGCGTCAACATTATGTTTAGTTTTATTCATCTATTACAATGCGGTGTTGCTATTTTATACCAATAAACTCAATGTGTGATGAATATCAATCCTAAATTGATGATGTATTGGCACCATTGAATTTTGTGTTGACGCCATGTTACCACAAAATACCACTCACAACATTCAACATCATCATTTGTTTTCATATTGCCAAATAAACACCCAGCGTTTAAAAAAAGGACATGGCAAAGACTAGGAATGAAAAGTAAGGAGCTTACATTGAACATGCAAAGTTATGTTGTGCCATACCATTTCACGATCCCATTCTATTCTACACTGATACCCTTGTTGATCATCGTCCCTGGATGCAATAAAGGTGTATGTGCGGTTTAGATGATACGTTTGGTTATCTGGTGCCTGGTTTCGGTATCTTGAATAGCTGGTGCCAGGTAGGTATTCAAAATCTTTACTTATATAGATAAACACATAAGGGTATATTCTCCATACAGTGCAGTTAAGAGTCACATTGCTACCTTCTAGGTGGACCATTTTGTCTTCTGTGAATGAGGCAACAGGATGTACATATATCTCTAGGTCAGTATCTAAAATAACGTCAAAAGAAAAAAGCTATTTCGTTCAATAAGGTTAACAAATCATTTGCCAAGTATTGTATGGGGGGGGGGGGTGATGACAATTTACATGGGCTGCTGCACTGTAAGAGAGGGTTGGAGTGGGGGGGGGGGGGGGGGG
>JAVSBT010447160.1:0-10287 GCA_033118115.1 Pharyngocirrus eroticus
ATTTGTGTACAACATAATAAAAGAACCTCAAATTTTAACTTACCTGTAGCACATTCATCACATTTGAAAGGTCCCTGAGGCAGTACAGTCAAACCAAGACATGCAAGATGAAATGATGCTTGACAAGGGCCATCACACACAATTAGTTCTCCAGGTTCTTCACATACATGACAGATGTTTTCCTTTTTGCTAGGCCCTGCATTACTTAATTTAAAGATTTCTGGTTCATACCCATTAAGGCCTTCTACAGTAGTTATACTAGGCTTCTTTATTCTGAGAGAACTCTCACTCTAGTGAAAAAAGAAAAAAAGAGTAAGTTTTCAATAGGACTTCCAAAAGGGTACAGACAAGGATCATGTGCATAGGACCCTCTGAACCTAACACCAATGGTCCTGATCTCTCAAGTTTTTTGTTTTTTAAATTCCAATATCCATTTTTGGTGGGAAAATTCTGAATTTTGGACCATGGGTCCTAGTGGCCTTTACTCTCAATAATATTTTGCAACCTTGCCATTTATAATTTCTTGACAAATATATAAATATGTTATGTTTTTAACAATACACAATCTTACCAAAGATTCTGTCTCAGACACTTCACTGACAGACACGGATTCTCCTAGCTCCAACAGCTTGGACTTTTTAGGTTTTTTCTTTGATCCTTCAAGTTTGGAAACCTCCGAATCAATTTGATCTGGTCCCTATGGATTGGTTATATAAAGTTTATCAATTTCTATCCAATCAGAGATAAAGAACATACAAAGAGGGATCTGGGTGAATTACGTCCTTCATAACTTATCTAACTTGTTGCAAATTTAGTCACTTTTACATCTTTGCATAACCCTTAGTCACAATGACATTTCAAGAAAACATTGGTTATGTTATGAACACATGAATGTTATATTCCACTGGCATTCTTTACTAACCATTCACTTTACAAGTTACAGAACAAATATCAACATGCGTAACTTTCTCAAGATTCATCATGAAATTTTGAAGTGTATATGAATCAGCTATTTAATTTTTTTTCCAAATCAACGGTTAGGTTAGAATCAATAAAAAAAACATAACTGTGCATGAAACAATTAGTAATTAGTAGTTGCAAGCATAAAAAAAAATCAAAAATTAGTTAGAATTCATAAGCTTAGATTCCATGTAGAACACTAGCTAAATAATTTCTTTCCACAAAAATTGGTTCAGTACATAGTTCGGCAATGATTTTGGGCCTACCTGTACTTCTCCAGACCCTGAAGCCACACTACTGATCAAATCATCGAGGCTATTAGACTTCATTCTCACTCTCTCTGATATGAAAGAGCTCTGCAATCATAAACCAGAAGCACTTTTAATCGCAACAGGATTTTCAATATGTTAATATATATTTTTTTCTAAACACATTCTACATAACCACCACAAATGTTAGCAAAGATTTAAGAATATTCCAGAAAAAGAAACAGAATTTGTGTTAGCTTGACTATCATAATAAGCCTACATCCACTTACCTTTCTTCGCACTGGAGTTTTCTTTTTGTCTTCTGTGTCCTTCTTTTTTGACGTTTTTTTGTCCTTTTTATCATCTCCATTCAAACCTATGTAAATCAATGATGAAAGTAGCTGAAAGCACTATATTTGATTTGTTTCAAGAAGTCTAGCATCCTGTTATAAATTCATAGATTTAGAGAGATTGCATCTACTTACCTGGCATACTATCACTTATATTTTGTACATCTTTTCCCATTGGAATAAATTTACATTGCTGGTCTTCATCTAAACCTTCCCACCTCTTTTTTAAATGCTGCTCAATTTGCTTCTCTGTAAAGCCTGGGTTTTCTTCTTTCACACTCCCTTTCCTTATGCAGCAGAACACCATAAACTGTGTCAAGTTTTGATTTGCTAATTTGTTAGTTGCTTTCATTTGTGATGGGGATAAACTACTTTGTGGCATATTGTTAGTACTTCTTTTCCGTTTCTTTTTCTGTGGTTCATCCTGACTGTCATAAGCAACTTTATTTGGCGTTTGCCCAGTTGTACTTAATTTTCTTTTATTGTTTTTTCTTTTTGTTTCACCCTTTTGACTTTCTTTTTGTGTAGTAACACTCTCAGCCAATGCTGCCTGTTTTTTCGATGGTTTAGGGTCTTCATATCGGAATGTATATTTTAGTTTCCTTTCATTTTTTGACATTGTCAATGCGTGCTCTGCTTCATTCATTGCAATTGTCCAAGCAGGTTTTTTCCGTTCATTAACTGTGTACTTGGCTTTATTTTTTTTGGAATTTTGTGATGCAATCATATTATTACACCACAATGTAAAAGCAGCTTTCCCTTCAAATTGAATGGTAGCAGACTCTGCCACCCATCCTCTTTCAGGCACATCCCCAAAAAATTGGGCATGAAATTGGCGAGCTGAAATATAAACATCCAGTTAATGAGCATTACTTCAAAGCAAGTATACATACACATTTCAAAATTATATTTTTGCCTTGATGTTTACTTTAGGTCTCAAAACAGCATTTTCATCCCAATAATGTTTATCTTTAAAAAGAATCAATCACAAGAAATAATTCATTTTTCTGAAAAAACATATGTGCTCTAAATATCATAGGTTATGGCCTTGTATGGGTCTACTGTTTGTCATCAGTGTGTTCCCCAATACACTCACAGAATACCCGTACAAAATATCGACCAAATTATGACATGCAAGGAATCTGATAAACTTTCTTGAACCACTCGGTTCCTTTCTCCCTTGGCAGTCAAGTACTTAATATTGGGACAACTAACAATATAATTATGCTCCTTCAAAATTAATAATGTCAACATATGAAAAAATCATAAGTGTTTTTATTAAGTTTCTTTTTTTCCAATGATACTCACATTTTTGTTTGGCTCTGGTATAGATTCCCAAAAAGGGATCATATGATATCATACATGGCCACCATGGATGACCCCCAACTTTAGCTATCACTAGATCACCAACCATCCATTTTCCAACTTTTTCTTTGTCATCACTCTCTGTTAGCTCATCCTTTGGCTCTTCCTGGTGCTCTTCTTTCTTGTGTTTTGTTTTCTTATGTTTGGCTCTCTTTTTTTCTTTCGTTTTCTTTTGTTTGACATGTTTTTTGATTGGTTCATTTTCATCTAAGGTCACTTCAGAGGTAAGGGGTCCTTCATATCCAGATCTTTTTATTTTGAGTTTTATAGGTGAAGTTGGCGGTATCAAACTTTTGGGTGAAGCTTTCAACACATCTGTAGAATTGGGTGATCTAATAGGGGAGATCTCATCTGAGGGTGGTGTTGGAATAGTGTGAGACATTTCTTCACCAGACTTTTTAGGGGTAATTAGTTCTTTCTTCAAAGCATCTTCTTTATCAAGCTCTGATTGAGGCACCAAGTTAGCAAATGGTTGCACATTAGGTGGGTATTCTTTAAGGCTTGCTTTACTTACTGCAAGACGTGCATTTCCTGTAAGAAACAAAACCATGGTCAAAAACTTTCTAAAATCTAATTCCGCATTTCATCTATTTGTACTCTTGATGATATAATTCAAATAGCATTTAACCACAAAAATACGATAGATCATGAGACAATGTGAAAAGAATAGAAAAAACATTTCTCCTCTGACATCCTAACCTTGTATCTTTATTACAAGAAAGTAATAAATTGTCAATTGTTTTGCTTGTATTTTGTTGAGACTTATTTCTACATTTTTAAAACCATTGTACTTCAGATCTTCCAAAATGCTATAAACCTAGTGTATTTCGAAAGACTGTTTGTTTATTAACTTCCAATACTAATCAGATACCCACTAGATATCAAATATAATGTTGTTTTGAATAGCCAAGGTATAAATAAAAGGGCCTAAATTCAAATGTCTTACCAGTCAAAATTGGTATTTGTGGAAGATGGTGCCTTGTCGGTATTGGAGGTGTTGCAAGGGTATCTTTTTTCGGCTGACCAGGACCAGATCTCTGGCTACCTGTTAAAGGGATCCTGCCAAGTCCTGGGCCAGTGTTCATAGTTGCTGTTGGGAAGAAATGTTACTTGCATGAAATGTAACTTCCCCTTTATCTACTGAATCATGAATCCACAGATCAAACTCTCATTTGTTTGTTTACAGATACCAGATAATTCCAATGACAAGTAATTATAACAAAAATAATACTACAAGCAGATGAAAACCGACCGTTCAATTAAGTGATACATTAATAAAAATTGTCTTGGTACAACACTTGAACTTAAAGCTAATTATTCTGATTAAATCATTAATCAAGTCATTTGAGGTTGTAAATGCCTCAAAAGTTTGATTTTTCATTCTACTGTGCCATATAGTCCATATTTCTTACGTTTCAGTGATAATTCATTCTCAACTTTTCTAGTTGATTCAAAAATGCAATCTGCATAATACTCGTGTAGAAAGCTATTGGTAAAATATACTAAATGTGTATTGGAATCGCCATACTGCAGCCATTTTGAAAAGCAGAAGTGTTGGTGTTTCTGTGTATGTTAATTCTAAAGTTTCCTTCAATTTGTCACATGTCATGGACAGAATATTGACACTTATATGAATTTTCAGGCCAAGAATAGATGATAATTATATGGTGATATGATCTCAAATTTACCTTCATTCAAACTGAAAATTTGCTAACTTTTCCCAATCGCTGGTGTATAACACAGAGCACCAAGTGGTCGGAGCCTATCAGCGGGAAAAAGTAATTTAATTTGATTGGTTCACAGAATTTACGAATTTATCCGACATTGAGTTCGTGAAAACAGGAAGCAAAACATTTGACACTATCACCATACTCGACCTTACAAATGGACTGGCTCAAAGAGAAAAGTTTCCTTTGGAAATATATTGAATAACTTTTCTTTATATTTTACAGAATGTCTATGAATCGTATTAGTCCCAAGTTCACTATGAACTTAAATTTTCAAGGTATATGTTATTTCTTCCTATTAAAGGTGAAAGTACCTAAAAAGAAACTTCTATCCAACAGCAGTTTTGACAAATTGTTGTTGAATAAGGTTTCTCAAATGTTTTCTGTACACATACCGGTCAATCAAAGAGATTAGTGCATTTCAATCTCCGCTGTGACTCTGGTCGGCCAAGCTGGAGTGAAGGAGGGTTAGTAGTAGGAGAACCTATCCGCAACTTTGTATGTTGATATATCCGGTGAAGAGAGTAATGGCGGGGGGTGCATTTGATATATGAAGATGTTTACAACTTAAATTCTACTGTTAGATCTTCAAGTTATTTTTGGTAAGAAGGTACTCCTTTTAACTGAAGGGTTAAATTCAATATACTCACAAATGGCTCCGAAATGACATCTCTAATAGAACTAATGCGGATCAGTGTGGTGTTTTTTTTTTTTTGAATAATTGTTTCTTTTTTCAATGGTCGATTCAAAATATGTTAAGTTCTCAAACTTATTATAGGTCAGAGATATATTTTATTTACTGTAAAATGTCTTTGCACAGCCCTGTCAAATGTTGAACACATTCTGTCTTATCCAGGTTATTTTCTTTCTCCATTTCTCTCAAATTATATTTACAGATTAATTATTTATTGAGCTGCAATTGCACAAAATATGGCAGACGAGAAAGTGGAGACATCAGCAAAGACGACATCTTCAAAGCCTAAGGTAGAAAAGGTTTACAGAGAGCCAGGCTTTAGACATGTGGACACAACAAGTGTTTTCAGGGCAGTTAACCCAGAACTTTTTATGAGACCAGTGAGTTAGCTAAGTTATCAAGACTTGTGATAGAAGTATTTAGTAATTCATGAGTTGAAATAGGACAGACACACAACATTTCATTGAATAATGATAAAATCTTGCCTATTTTTATTTGATATGAATGAAACTTTTAAGATAGTTATGGAGATTTTATAAAGTATTTATAGAAATAGAAATAATAATTATAATGAACAATTTAAGTGTACATTTTAGTTGATCTCTTAGTTTTCAGTGTAAAGATGGATACAAAGTGATCATAGTTCAATTTGTTATACTACTATTTAATATTTTAATTTTGTGCTTTCTTTTCAGAATAGGGTGATTATGGCTATGGGATGCACTTTAATAACACTTTCTGTTGCCTACCTTGGCTATATGAATGCCACTGCTGAAAATAGGAAAGACTCATATGTAGCATTGAATGAAGATGGTTCCTTCAGACGGAGAAAGAAAACATCCAAATGGGACTAAAATATATAATCTTTAGATTCAGAATATGATTCTAAAGACTTCCATGTGCCAAACAGAAAAGATTTACCCATCTATCTTGACCATAGCTTTGACGGTTATTTGTTCACCTGTGCAAGAGAATTTGTAACTGCTTTAGAGACCGGCTTACTTATTGGAACATATATGCACATATCTTGGCTGATTCTGTATTTTTCAAATTAAAAAAAAGAAACTGAAAAACAGAGAGAGTGAAAAATGTGGTTCCATTTTGCAATTTATTTGATTTACCCTGACAGAAATCTCCAGTTGGCATATGAAAATTATGATATATTAAATTAATTATGCAAAGAAGTTGGAAATTCTTTTAATATGTGTACATAAGATTATACATATTGTATATTGTTACAGCAGAAATGAAACTTTGTTTTATCATAGGAAGTTGTATGTAAATAAATTGTGAAATAACAGGAAGAAAAAATGTTTTTATGGTGCTTTTCTTTTCTTTTATTTTGAACTGAAAAAGAAATAGCCCCAAACAAGGAAAAGAAGAAACTGTTGTAGTATTCAAAATTATCCATAATAAAGAAGAGAAATTTATGACTTACAAATATAGACTGAAATCATTCTTGATATGATTTATATAGTATAAAAAGGTAATGAGCTATGAAAAATATTTCTTACATTACAAGGCACCTTTGTGTAGCACACCATGGAATATGGCACTGTACAATCTAATTTATAGATTTGTGTGTAGACATTGCATGAATAAATGTAGCAAATGAAGTAACTAACACTGAGAATAATTGCTGATTCTTGGCAATAAGAAAATAATAGTGTCTATGTCTTTGATCTTCCCATTGTGTAAAAAAAGTACTGCATTGCTATCACAAGAGTGAAGAAAAGCAGATGTCTTTTCTTGAAAATATTTTTTCTAAGAGCACATTTCCCCCTTCCTTGGCACCTGTAAAATTGAATTATAGATATTAGTGAATGTCAATCTTACATAACATATACATCATCAGGGCATTACCCTACACTGCAGGAAATCGACAGAAAGATATCTGTCAACTTAGAGTTGGACTCGAACCCACAACCTTAGGGTTACTAGCCCACTGTTCTACCATCTGAACTATCTAAGCCGTATAGTATGGGAACACTTAAAAGTCATCAGACTAGACATAAATGAGAATATCAAAAGCATTAAAAAATGGGTGACAATTTTGTCATTTAGTTTTCTTATATTTGTGAAAATTGTCAGAGTCAATATTTATGTTACTTTGATATGGGAAATGTAGTGGTGAGGTGTGAGATGTCTAAGAAATACTCACATTTGGTAAACAACAAATATGAAGATATATACAGCACCAAAAAGTGTATAATAGATAACATCCACTGAATCTGTTTGAATGTCTGTTGCAGACTGAACACCTTTCCTTTTATCATCCTGGTTTGAGAAGAAAAAGCAAAGATGAGATATATTTCAGCTATTGTTTACAATATCAAACATGTATTCAGTTTTGGTGCATTATTCAACGATGACACCGTTGGTGTTTCTAAGAGAATGAAGCATCACATTTGATATTATCTATAACTGCCAACCCTTTCAAATCTAAGCCTCCCGAAAGCAATCACTAATGATGGTCAAAACAAAATCAAATCATATAAATCATGACAAAGCACCCTATCATTTAAATGTTCAAAGCTAAACTTAAAGCGCCTGATCCATTTACACCAGTTGCTTTAAGAGTTTGTGGGATAAAGTATAGGGCAGTAGAATACCAATTCCTCACAATTGAATACAACGCTTTAAGCATGATAAAGTAAGACAGTAAATTAGTAGCAATGATATCACTTCCATGTAATATCTAAACACATTTACTTTAATTTCCACAGCAGCATTGTCCATAAGTGACCTTTTTAATTGCAAGGACTCTGGGACATCCACAGGATGAGGCTGTACTGTGGTCTTCCTTTTGTCAGTGTTTTTTCTTTGATGTTTTTTTGCATAGAAATCATTTACTAGCCATTCTTGAAGTATGACATCTTCAATGTTCCAAAGATTATCAAAAATCTCTGAAAGTGAATTGGTGAAAGATATATGTTTTTTCTTATTAATATCATGGTTCATAATTATGCCAATCTTAAACCAAACTTTTATAAATAGTGATGTGTAAGATTAAAACACAGAGTTCCTATTGCTTTTCATATGTTTTAAAATTCGCTAGTTTTTAATTCAATTTTTTTTGTGGATACCTTCATCATCAAGTTTTACTTTTTCATCTAGCACAAAGACAGTAGAAGTATACTGGAATGGCCTTTCCACTGATGGCACCCTCTTGAGATGAGATAGAAAAAAAAGATTGCAAAACTATAGCTCAAAAACTTTGCATGGCATAATATCTCGATCAAAATTTACCAACAAATAGTTAATTCAAATATTTAATGATATCTATTTATAAATTTAGATTTGCATTTACCTGTTTCAAATCTATTTTCCATTCTCCTTGCTTTGTGATGTTACCTTTCAGGAATTTTGTAAATACAGTATGGTCAGACTGAAATGAAGTCATTTTGAGCTATATCAGATTTCAGAGATGACATGAAGTGAAGCCTTTAATCATTTACTAGCAGAAACTGAGGAACATTTTGACAATAAAATGTGCAACAATCTTAGACATTTCAACTGTTATTTAAAAATGCTAAAATATGTAAAGTTTTGATGACAACAAATGTACTATTGAACCCTGGTGAATAGAGTGTTTCTCCACTGGGATTAATTTATTTATTTTCCCTGCCCCAAAACAGCTGTTCATTGATTTTTAAGGTTTCCAATCCTGTTTTATATCTACATTCAGCTGTCTCCAAATGGCTACAAATACTTTGTATTACTACGTAACTGTGGAGAGAACGGAAGTTTATTGATGGAACTGTGTATTGATTCCCTTTATTGATTGTGGAATTTAAAAAAAAAACAGATTTTTACTTTTCTTTGTATAGCATGTGGGCCCAAATCCACCATAACATCTTCCATATACACTACATTTCCAAGTGGATCAGTGATAGAAGCATCAAAATGAATCATTTCTCCTGCTGTTCTGTGTTCTTTCAATGGATATGTGGCATAATTCCGATGATTTAGCACAGAGTGAGAAGTGCCTGAAAAAGGTTGTCCCAAAATCATGATATTTGTCAACATTCAAAAATGCAAAACTGTTCCTTCAAGATATTTTCTTAATTATTGGTACCAATTTTAACACAAGGTGGAGTTTGTAATTTGACATACTTTGACAATTTTTTTCAATTTCTCCAATGTGAATAAACAACTGCACATAGATTCCTTTCTCATTAAATGGCAAATAGGGTACTGGTCTGCCAGATCTTGACACTGGAGGAAGAGGTTTTGGGTCATGTCCTGAAAGGCACAACAAGAGTTTATACAAGAAAGCAGTATCAATCAAAACAGCCTTTTGGAAAGGAATCAATAAATATTTCTGTTGGGCTATTCCAAATTAATTAGGTCATTTTTTGGCATAAAAATCTAATTTCACCTGACTGTTTATTCATTCATCATTATTAATAGGCTATATATCTTTTAATCATAATGCTTTCATCTCACCCATCATTCTAATGTCAGGTATTTTTCTGATACCATTTTGTACTATTCTCTCGACATCTTTTTGCATTCCTATCTTCTTGCTAGGCCCACTACTCTGCCTTCTTCTATGAGTAAGATCTGCTTTACTGAAACCACTTTCCTCTTCCTCAGATCTAACAACAAGAATATCTATTCCATTAAAATCAAGCTTTTATTTCAATATCAGTAAAGAAAACTTTTTAGTTGTTTTGTATGTAGCCTATATATAAAGTTAAGGCAGTGCAATATGATAGCTTTAATGAGTATAAACCCCTAAAGTTAAAAAGATATCCTATCAAAATTATGCATTTACTGAATCACAATTTTTGTTTTTGAGCAATTACTGAAAGAAAAATTCCAACTATAAAAGAAATTTCCCACAAAAATTGCAAAAAAAAACAAAATTCTCACAAAAAATGAAATCCACTCCTTCAATTTTCAAGAATTCAAAATACAAAATCAATCCAAATTTAGAG
>JAVSBT010447171.1:0-10286 GCA_033118115.1 Pharyngocirrus eroticus
GCACTTATTTACCTCTATCTTTTAGCAGTCTTTTAGTATTATTTACTTTTATCAATTCCTTTTTAGCAACACAACTTATGTTCTTATGTGTTATGTTCATCCAATCACTTAATGTTGTTCCCCAACCCCCCATTACACAATACTGTTTGAACATACTTGAGGCTAAAACAGGTAAAAATTTATAGAATTGTGTTCAAATATATCAGAGTGACAAAGGGGATTGCCCTAACAATGTAAGGACAAGGATATCAATACTTGAGAGCTTCTTAAATTTCCCTGATTTCTCTGGATCAAATAAATAATACCATGGTAGGTAGAAATTAGTGTTCCTTTCACTTTCAGAAACATAACATTTGCTTAATGCACATAAAACATTAGTCTATCAGCAAGGATTGATTTTGTTTTTTGTATGCCCATGCTTAAACATAGCTCTTGGTATTTTTAACACCCCCCCCCCCAAAAAAAAAAAAAATAATCATAAAAAAAAAACACAAAAACATTAAAAATAGTTTTAGGTTATAGTTGACTAGCAACCACTTTTGCTACAAAAAAATCAGAAAAACTACTGCGTCCAGCATATCTAGGGTAAAGAGGTAGAAAACAGCCAAAAGTATGAACTTACCTGTGTAAGAATGTACGATCTGTTTGCATCTGGTGCTTTTATTAAATTTGCATTGATGAAATCTATGTTATCTCTTTCTAATTTCACTCTACTGTGGTCATCTGTAAAGAGAAAAAGGGGGGATGACAATAGGTATCTTATCTATTCAGAACAACGTTTTATGTTGTAATTATCAGGAGAGAAGAATTTTCCATTTCAAATGACCGTTTCATGGAATGGGTACTTCATTTGTCTTATTCCCAAACATTCTCCAAATACCTTGGTGAACTGCTGTAGTCATGATAATAGGCTTATTTCTTCTTTTCCCCCCCATAAATTTGAGTTTCCCACCATTGCTAGATTTTTTTTTACTTTTTTTACCATTGCTAGATATAATTATATTTCCCATTAATTATCATGAATTCATACACATCAAAATAAATTGACTTTCATACTAACTATTGCTGGGAACTAATGTAATGCCGTACAAGGCTTCAATGTCATCTGAATTTTTTTCATTGAACTAGAGACAAAGTACAATTTTCCAATATAAACCATAAATTGGATGGAAAGACAGCTAGTATTTGCTAGTAAGGGTATTTACAGCCATAAAATAAATATTTTAGACCTTTTTAAAACCATCATCAGACTTATTATATGACTTTACACTATTTAGAAGACCTAAACACACTACCTTTGCTGGCCCACGATTGATGGTGATATTACATATTATATATATATCAATTTTTCTCTCACATAAAAGCTTTCCCCTCAAAGAAAATCCTTAGACTATCATCTTAAATTGTTTGGGTTTTGATAATCCTATCCTTGTAATGTTTGACTAAATAAACCATACCAGATGGGAATGTAACAAACTCAAGAGTGTTACCAGTGTTCTCACCAGACCAATGAAAAGTTTCTTTCCTAGTCTTATCAAATTCTCATGAGCCTTTCTGTTGTAACACTCTTACCCTTGATAACCTTCTAGCTATTTCTTTGGATATAATTACTTAAATAAGTATGTTAATGGCCTGTATTCAAGATATAGACAAAATTCCATGAATAAACAGCACTGACATCACAGTGATATACTGTGGCATTAAAAGAATAAAATGACTGTAAAAAGAAGCTCATGCCATAAGTTGTGGTTTACTTTTTTTGAGTCAAAGACTACAAGATATTATTTCAGATTCTTGTCATTATAGCCTAAAAAGGACCTGACCATTTTTCTGAATGTACTGCCTAATTTGAAATCCCTTTACAAAATATAGAAACCAACATGAAGAATAAATCATAGGATCCTAAGTAGGGTAAAGAGATACAACACAAAGCAATTTCTCTTCAGTTATTCCTTTTTGGTTGTCATAATCTTTAGTCCAGTGGGAACTCCATCATTTACTCTCTGATGATGCATGCTGTATGCAATTACTCTGATTATAAAAGAAAACCCAATGGAGAAACAGGCTGTTACAAGGCCTCACTGCAGCATCTGGTCTTTGGTACACTATGCAATATGAATCATCTATCAGACATAATGATCCATTTCATCATATTATGATTCAATTTGACAGACTAGCACTTGGAGAGGAAATCAGTCAGATCAAAAGGAATTATTCTCATCACTAAAGACATCACCAAACTGGAATTTTTGAAGGATTTTAAATTTAGTGCCAGACTGCAGGCATCTTGATGCCATTTTAAAAATAGCAAAACTTAATTTATCGTGGGGTTGTGAAATTTATGTAACATATTGGGACAGTGCAACTAATTGAAAATTTCGTTTAGAGCATGAATTGTGACTTCTTCAGTTTCTTTTTTTTTTCAAGAGTAAAAAATTAGAAAAAGATACCATAGAAGTATTAATCATATTAAAGTGCTGACTGAGCTATGATAACTTGATATTATTGCTATTTTTATTACAATCATGTGGGAAACTAGACAGGAAGAGTCAGGCAATAACCTTCAATTATCATGATGGCACTGTGTATATGATCACCAAAAAAATTACTGAGCACCGACAAAAACATCAAATTTATGTTCTTTTGTGTAGTGAAAGAACTTAGCCATAAAAAAGGATGGATCATCAATCAAAATAACAAAACCTGAAATCCCATGATCTGTCTTTCTTTTTATTTCTAATTATTTTTGTTGACCACAGTTTTCACTTTAAAGACAAATTCCGATCTAAATATTTCTTCTTTCCTGAATTCTGAGTATTCCATGTGTATCAGCCAACTACAAGGAAGCTTACATTGCTGTGAATGAAAGTTTATATAAATAAATGCTTAAGTTTCTATAGGGCCTCTTCAAGGACTTGCTCTTCAGAAGAGCTGTTCAAAAAGAAGAGAATATGAATATCCCTTGAATTCAAGAAAAGTTTTTCAAAGTAGATGGTAATTTGTTCCATAGCCTTGGGGCAGCAGCACAAAAGGCCCTGTCCCCAAAGCTGTGGAGGTTATTTCTTGGGGGTGTAATTTGTACGTCCCTAATGATCTTAAGATTCATTTCTGGTCTATATGTTGACAAATTCTCAATGTAAGCAGGGCCTCACTGTGGAGGCTTTTAAAAGATAATCTTCGTACATTATTCTCTGTTCTGAGTTTAGCTCTGCAGAGACCATGGGTTCATTTGTTTGAGGGACCCAGGAACTAAAACCTCAATAAGTTAATGGATCCCAGAGATCACTTTAAGACACGCTGTCCCTCACAGATGTCCCCTGTATGGAAGAAATTTGACAATGATATATTTATCATACTAGTTTACATACCAGCTTGTATGAAGTGAAAGAAACAATTACACCATGAACCTTTTGAAAAGTGTTCATATGTGTACACCAACAAGATCGGCGAGCCATCAAATACTTACATAAGCTCTAAGTAGTTTGAAACTGGTTTGCATACTACAGATTATAAGATAGTTAGAATACAAATACATGTCGAAAAGAAAAAGATTCCCACGATACCTTTGCAATCACTGTAAAACCTTTCAAAATATGATTTCCTCTTTACTGTATAATTTCAAAAGCTTTTAGACAGTTACAATTATTCATAAGCATAACATAACAAATATTTTTAGACTTCTAAGTAATTATGAATCATTTATCATCTCATTTATTTTCTTCTACTTCAGCATAACCAGCTCTAATATTTTGAAGTATTACAATTTAACAAAATCTAACACACTTAAGTTGGCTTAATTTATATTAGTAGAATGCTGAGAGGGAGTTCAGGTAGAGATATTTTACATTCATTTTTACACTTTGGAAAACTAGAACTGATAAATGAAGATGCTGCGTAAAAACGATATCCATACAATGTTATGCAGATAATGAGCATCTGACTCTGTTTTTTGGTCCTAATCTACACCACCCCTTGAATAAAGGTACAGCAGCTTGAACAAGTCACAATAATATTACAAAAGAGGTCCAATGCTAAATCAAGTTTATAGTTGATAGAATAAATGGAGGCATATTTTCATTCTAAAAACAAAGGCTGTCATACTATCAAACTACAGACAAACATTATTTCATAGGAGCAAAGATGGTTTATAGGCACAATTCCATTTGGTAATAGGGTAATTGTTCAAATTTGATTAATCCATTCCTTAAACTACTTACATGGATGTACATCTCTGTATCTGTTTTTGCCTTTATTCTCTGCTTTTCTAGCATCATCACAAGTGAGTTCATATTTCATTGAAGCATCATGATTGATTTTCTAAAAGGATAGAATAATAAAAGTTAAAAACATATCAGTAAGTCTTCCAGCAAACAGCTGTAACTTTGCGCCATGAGTATTGTTAAATACCTTGGTTGCAGAGTCAAGGAGAAATAAATGACACAAGTATAGATTACATGTTAGCTGAAATTGTTTCAAAATTTCAGAATGATAACCACTTGGTCAGTCAAATTATGTGACTGTCAAAGCAATAATGTCTATGTATACATCACCAAAAGTATCTTAGATTACTACGTAGTACTGATATTTAGGAGATCTTAACTTTTGTTTAATATATAACTGTTATCAATAAAATATTACAAAAATGAAGCTTGGTTACAATCACAGCATGATTACATTGTCCCATAATTATACTTTTCCCAGGATAGCCTGAATACAAAATCATCAATTCCACTATCATTGTATCTTCCATATAATAGTATACATATATGATATTTCTAGAATCTATTGGTATATACATATGTAGTTGTGTCTTCTTCTATGGTCCAAGGTGCTAAGATTCCAAATACTGAAATAGCATATATTGTAATACAAACATATGGAAATAAATTATACTTTTGCCTATCCAAATAAATCGTTTATTTGTATAGTAGGAAAAGGTTGATGGTGTAACGATTTAAGCCATTACTGACCAGCCTAAATGGTCCGGACCTTTTAGTCTAGCGATAAAGTGCTGGCTTGTGGATCATAGGGTTGTGAGTTCAAAGCCAGGTCAAGGAACCTTCCGTCTACTCAAATTCCTTACATTGGTGCGGTGAACAAACCTGGTTAACTTTATCAACTGGTGAACCTGTGTGAAGTCTTCAGGGATGAAGACTCAATAAGAATGAACGTAGACTCAGTAGACTGAGTAGTGTAACGATTTAAGCCTTTACTGACCAGCCTAAATGGTCCGGACCTTTTAGTCTAGCGGTAAAGTGCTGGCTTGTGGATCACAGGGTTGTGAGTTCAAAGCCAGGTCAAGGAACCTTTCGTCTACTCGAATTCGTTACAATGGGTCAAAATAGAACTAAAATGGCAATAATTATTAACTGAGTTGAAAATTATTGATACATGTACTAGTCTAATGATGAAAAATTGAAGTGTTTCACAGACACAGTTTCTCATCAAGGGGTTTAAATTATAATTTGACCTAATAAGTCAAAGCAGCAATATCATCATTATTATATCAATGATCCAAACTCACATTTTCTGTTTCTAATAAACTAATGTATTGGTGCACACCGTAAAATATTGGACTGTCATTTTTATGTCAAATTAACCAACCTGATAGATTCTCTCCCATGACCTACTACTGTCGTACTCTTCAAACTCCATTTCGGGTCCTGTTAGCGCAAATGGCATCTTATTGTCGATGTCATCAAAGTCTGTTTGAATATCCATATTTTCCTATTGTTGACAACCTAGTATGTGAAGTTTACAAAGTCATATTTTCATAAACTAAACGTCGTAAGTACAAGCCCACTTTGGACGCTCTACCATACCATTCACATAGCGGAAACGGATATTACATATGTAATGAGTCCCAGCAAAGGCAACCAATCAGATAAGCAGATGTATAGCTATGCGAAGTAAGGCTAAAACAGATTGAAGCTTTGTCAAGAAGAAAAAAGTGTTATATGTTATCACTGTAGCTGATGGGATGGATAAATTGACAAGTAATCAAAAGGACAAAACACAAAGGAATGCTCTTCTCGATGCAATTCATGTTAATGACCTACCAAAGGTAAATTTGCGTAATCGAATTTGTGTGGCAAGTTGGCTGTTCATTATTTTGACATTTTACACTTGACAGCTTGTTTACTCTAACTTGATTTCAGATATAATTATTTCAATTAACTTTTTAATTTTCAAACCGAAGATAAGTCACTCTACATTTTAGCCGATTTCCATAAATGTATATTGTAATCTTAAGTTTATTCCCTTGTTTTCTGCAGATCCAAGAGCTTGTGTCAGGTGGGTTGTCAGTCAATAAACATCTCAAGATTATTGATGGAGAATGGGTCAGATACTACACACCCTTGTGTGTTGCTATCGCGTATGGGAATCTCCAGGTCATGCAGTATTTCATTCAGCAAGGTAAAGCTTAGTTTGATATAGCTTGTGAAAAGAAAACCTTGTTCATGTTGGAAGAAAACTAGATTTAGGATTAAAGCTAGCTAGCCACTGTCTAGTGTAAAGATTTTGCTGCCATTATTATATAAATCATTATAGAGAACTTGTTTAGTCTTAGATATAAACCCCACTTCTCTTATGATGCACATTACATGTAATAATGTTAACTTTGGAATATATATGTTGTTTGATTTTGTATGGTAGAAAGGTAAAAATGTGTAGGTTTGCAGCTTTGTATTTGAAACAAACAATTTTATTCTGTACCTCTTGCTTGTTTTTTAGGAGCCCAAGTGAATAAGGCTTCATTTTGTACTAGAAGAGATTACCATGAGAAATTCACGCCATTGTTTATGGCATGCAAAGAAGGGCAGTTGCAATTTGTACAAATTCTAATCAATTCTGGTATGTTCACTATTTTCATGTAGATATTTAATGAAATTTCTCAAGATAGCTAAGCTAGTCTTGTACATATAGTGTAACTGAAATGGTAAAGCCTATTATATTTTTACTTAATTTGAAAATATTTTACTCAAAGTTATCCTACTTTTGTAATAAATTTGAGTATTGCATAATCTATAGTATACCCCAGATTGAAATCTTTCACTGTTTTTTTCAAGACTAAGAATGATTTATTCAGAGATGACTGCCCATTAACACCAAACAACCCCACTTACTTGTATATCCTACTACTTCAGTAAAACTCCTCCTTGCAGTCACGCAACTTGAGTGGTCAGGCTGTATTTCTGGTCACTCACAGTCCGCCCATATATTTTCCCATTGACTTCAATGTTAAGAAGAATCAGTTAAACAGGCCACTCGCAATCCTGGTTTGTGGTCCCAAATGGCCAAATCCTTCCCTTAATCTGGTCAAATGCAAGATTCTCAAGGAATTTTCAAGACATTTTCAACTGTTGTTTTTGTGTATTGTTGAACGCTTATTTTGCACCAGTGGAAGATCAAAGCAAACAAACATGGGTTGTTTACATTGAAATTATTTTGTTACCAAAACCTATGCTTTTTGTTTCTAGGTTCAGATGTAAATCAACCTTTGAGTGGCCCAAAAATTCAAGAAGAAGAAGGTGGAACCATGGACTTTTCTGATACTAAAAACAGATGTCTCCACTGGGCAACAACGTATAGGAAGTATTCCTTACTTCAAATGTTGCTAGATTGTGGTGCAGATCCATTGATTCAAAATTCTCACCAAGAGACACCACTGCATTTAGCCTGTGACACTTACAATCCAGAAATGATCAAACTTCTAGTCAAAGCAGGAGGGGTTGCTTCAAATAAAGACATGTATGGTGCTACACCTTTTGCCAATTTGCTATCTTACAAAGGTGAAGTTCGGGAACAAATGAAACTCATAAAACTTATACTATCAGCTGGTTATAACACTTCAAAAGAAACATGGCTTGCAGAGTATAGAAGCCAACGTCATATTCAGCCAGATAATAATAGATGGCATGGTAGTCCTTTCTTGGAAGATGTTATTGCCAAATTTGGAGATTCCTTTCTTGACTGGCTTTTACAATGGAATTGTGTTCCACAAAGATTAACTTATCTTTGCAGAGTGGTTGTTAGACAAAATATCGGAAGTATGATGCTTATTGCTAAAATACGACAGCTCCCTCTACCATTGCCCTTAATTCATTACCTAACCCTTGATGTTGTGGAAATGAACCACTAACTGAACTGTGCAAAGTTTTTTATTTCTCCAATTTCACAAGAAATATGAAAAAAAATGAACAGGAATGCAAAGAGAAGCTAGCAGTCAATGTCATGTGGTTCACATGAGACATTGTAGCTAAACTCTGCAAAGGTTTTATATTTCTCTAGTTTCACAAGAAATACAAAAAAAAAGTGGTTCAGGAGTGCAAGAATGCTAATTGTTGTGTGAAATACATAATTTCTACAGAAGATGAATGTTGTAAATAAAATATTTCTGATGTAAACAGAAGAATTTTATCAATGTGACCAGCTAACATTTTTGATATGGATAATTACTTCCTGGAAAAATATAGTTTTGCTAATGAAATTAAAACAGTCCAGTCCACTTATCTTGCATCAGAATTGGATATTGGTTACAATTTTAAGGAGTAACACTATTCAGAGTACTCTTATTTGAATATTCAAAAGTAGAGAGGCAAATTAATTTGCACTCTTGTTGATCTTATTCTGTACACATATGTGTTCATTTTATGGGAATTACTTCAATATTCAAATGTATTCGGTGAATCTTTTAGTCTGCCAATAATGGTATACTTTCTCAGATTTGAATTAAGTGAAAATAACCTGCAGGTCTAAAATAAACTATGCTGCTAATATTGTGTTGTTTGTAGGAAGAGTGTGTGATATTTTGATGACATTATGTCTGATATAAAACTCTGAAGTGATCTGATGATTCCGTGTTTGAATGGTGTTGCTGTAATAGTCCAATTTATACCACATTTTAGCTTTACTTTGGTTTGGTATCTACAGTATAGCATTTCATAATTATGTTTTTCATTTTTCACAGAAGTGCACTAAATGAAAACTGATGGAGACACCTTTGACTTTCTTGCCCAGTTTTAATTGATTGCTTTATGTAATAAATCAAAACTTTAGCAAAGAAACACATATTATAAAGTTTTGATATTTTGTTTGTAGTACACCTATTGCTTGAAAGTACAGTAAACTCCCTTTATGCTGGTCAACGTTGGGACTGAATGATTTTGACCACATATATGAAATGACCGCTTAAGTGGAAATAACCCATATATTAAATTTGGGTATCAAGTTTATAATAATGAATAGTTACTTGTTTGATCATTGATGTTTGGAAATAAAATATATTTAAATTTATCTTAACTGTCCAATGAAATATATATACAGGTGAATAATTCATAAATATTCAGCAGACTAATTTATAAGCATTTAAGTTTCACATCAATGACAGAATCATGTTGTGGTGTTTTTTTTTGACAATAGTTGTTTAGTTTGGTCAGATAAAACAAACCTGTCAAATTGACAACAGAGTTCCAAACTTTCGTCTTTATCATAATTATGGTAGTGACACATGCCGGTTTTGAAATAAGAACTTGGGCAGACTTTTGAGTGACAGGAAATACAATCTGACCACTTTCAAGTCACCGGAAATACAGTCTGACCGCTCAAGTGGCATGACTGGAAGGATACTGTATATGATTATCTACTGTAATCATATTTGTCAAACTTTTCTTGCAATGCAAATAAATTGATACATACATACATAATA
Organism: Pharyngocirrus eroticus; assembly: GCA_033118115.1. NCBI lineage: Eukaryota > Metazoa > Annelida > Polychaeta > Saccocirridae > Pharyngocirrus > Pharyngocirrus eroticus. Next base: position 9,710 of record JAVSBT010447171.1, read on the forward strand.
ATTTAAAAAATCTACTGAAAAGTTGGATTGCTACTAACGAAATGTGTAAAGGGGACTTGATATGTGTTGAATATGTCCCAAAGTATAATTATTAACAAAATAAAAGCTACAAAAGTATGTGTTTTTGGCTTTAGGATTTATTTGTCTTTGGTCAAAAATTTACTCAAATTTCACTTAAATTTGTTTCTTTAATGGGGATGAAGGTCTAATTACTTTTTTTTATATGTGCCAGGGCATGTCCCAAATAATGATTAAAGTATACATTTTTGGCTTAAGAACATTCTTACCACCATTTGAAAGCAGTTACACTTCACTGCGTCTGATTTAACATGTTAAAAAAAAACACCCCGAAATTCAAAAAAGATTTATTTTATTTTCAACTTGCATCAACTTCTACAATTTTTAAGATACCTAACATATAGAGTCTACTTTTAGAGCATTATTTTTGACGAAAATTAAAATTTTGGACTTGTGATTGTGATTTTGCATGACCCAAATAGCAATGAGGGTATCGCCGTTCAAAATCGTCATCCGGGCATCATTTTTACAAGTGGCACGCTCACACTTGGGAAATACC
>JAVSBT010447182.1:0-10285 GCA_033118115.1 Pharyngocirrus eroticus
GGGTAGCCAGAGAATTTTTGCAGAAAGATGATAACATGCTGCCAATATATCGGTTTTAACCAAAACCATCTCTAGTTATTTCTAGAAACTTAATAAATTATTTTTACTTATTTGAGAGCATACCATACATCTTCTTAGGAACACCGGACGCAGAGTTTACTATTAAATTCTGATGTAATAATATAATAATAATAAAAAAAACCTATTATCCCTCTAGAGGGGAAATTTTCCTTTTGAAATACAGGCAAACAAAATACAGTGAGATTAAGTATAGTTTTTTATATGTATATGTGTATCTAATAATATTGGAATCATTTATAATTTATAATCAGATGCCTCCATAGCTCAGTGGTTAGAGCACTGGTCTTGTAAACCAGGGGTCGTGAGTTCAATTCTCACTGGAGGCTAATGTGGATATGCACTGTGACATATTTTTTATGATACAAGTAGCCATCACACTGTGAGTAATATTTACCTAACTTCATTTCCTAGGTTATAACTATCCAGGTAAAGGCCATTATATTCATCAGGAATAGACAGATCTCCCAAAAAGCTAAGACTCAATGTGTAATTAGATCCAACTTTTAAATGATCTTTAAGCTGAATGAAAAGCATTTCTTTCTCAACATCTTCAGTGACATCTGATACCTCAATCTCTGAAGTAAAAGTTCAAAAATTTGAAGACAATTATGGAAATTTATTTCTTGCCACAAAAAATAAATACTAACATAACATAAAAACGAAAGTAAAATGAAATCAATGGAATCCACTTATTAAGATCTTAATGTAAATTTGTGGCAATATTTCTCAATAAAAATACATGACATTTCATAATATACTGTATCTGCAGTGTGATTGATCAAGTTTATTGTGGTTTATCAAAAGCACATAAACAGATCTCCAGCTATTTTTTTCTTGGCTACCTTTTTAATATTCGAAGTTATTAAATAAACATTATTTAAACTTTCAAGAATTTTATCAAACTTACCACAATTAACAAGATCATTGAAAAAAACTTACTTGAACCATCATCTTCCAAAAGCTCTATGACATTAACTTCTAGTTTTCTAGAATTGAGGATGACAACATCTGTTTCTTCAATACAACTGAAGTGTATATTGACACTTCCATTGAAATAAAAGTCCTCACTATCATCCAAATAAAAATTTGGTTTAATTTCAATGTCATAATGCATCGGTTTGAGTGTTCCTGGGAGACGATAATGATCAGGTGGGGGTAAGGGTGTCGTTGGTACAATACTTGGAGGTGCTGCAGTTGTATGTTCTGGACATAAACCTGTAATATAAAATTTGTCCTGTACACTACCTAGGGATGGTGGAAAAGCAATATTCTTTGTAAGTCCTGCCAGGATACTGAATTTCAAAATGTGTACCACTTTCAGTATCCATTTGATTACGCTTCCAAAAAAAGGTTGTCGATAAAACTCAATAATTTAAAAAAAGGTGAAAAATTAAAGAAAAACCATCAAACATGGTTTGTTTACTCTCATTACATTTCCAAATATTACTACACTGGTGTTACATTAAAATGTTTAATATCAACTCAACTAGTTCCAATAAAGAAGATTTTTTGTAAAGCTATAAGAGGCTCTGCATGAGAAAATCATGCAGTGGGTGCCCATGGAGGGTCAGCCAATATTCTCATTATACACATAGGACAGTTAATATTGGAGAATAACAGCACCTACAGATGTACCAGTAGATAATAGTATGATAATAATAATAACAATGATAATAATATATGCATGCCATTCATTTTTATAGCTCAAATATTACATTAAAGAACATTATTATTCTAAGGCACATTCTAAAAACAATTCTTTTAAATCTTGTAAGTATGCACAATCTGGAACATATTAACAATTTGTTACCATGATTTAATGACCTTTTTAAAGGGGTTAATTCCAAATCAGATATCCTGAATCAATTGTAATAATTTATATAGTTGGAAATGTACATGTAAATATTCGATTTAAGCCTTTTCTATGCAGTATGATCATACATCTCGTAGGTGTTGAATATTAAACAGACTTGAAAGACTGACATGTGTGCTCTTTGGTATAATTCTGTTTTTATTTTTGTGTTTGAAAGTTGAACTCTTCCACTAACTTCCGCAATTGCTATTTTTCTCACAACTAGCCAGGATATTTTTTTGTTACATTGAACAAAGTTATGTTGTATTTAGATTTAGTTAAATTTGAGTATGTGCAACTATTTTCATAATGTGGTATATGATTAATCAGTAAGACTGCATTGAGGGGTTTATAAATAACCTTTTCCCAGAAACAAACTATGATAATTTTACACATGAACATCTAAATTACATATCCATTCAGATAAAGAACACGTTTGAACACTTGACAGATCCCTCATGTGGTCTAGAGATCAGACTATTCATTGTTCCATAAAATTAATGTTAGAAACAAACTGATATTGATCTATATAACAGGTAATATAGAGCCAATTCAAAGTTATTTATTATCTTGATATCTCTGGTTTGTTATCTCTCTACACTAAAACAGAAGGCTTTAATTGACAAACTATTACTTGATATATATTTATGATCGATTTTAATCTTTGATTATTAAAAAGCTTTATAGAAATTTGTAGCTCAACACTTAAAGAAGAACTTCCAATATATCTAACATCATTATCTTAATGTTTTGTTTTAATGTTTGATATCTACATAGTCATTGGGGAAAAACATTTTGCTGGCTACTTTTTTTAACCCTGTTTTTCACAGAAATCCAAATTGTATGACAACTTGAAAATGAAATAAAAAAATTAGACTGCTCCAGGGAATGAACCCGGGCTCACCGGGTGACAACCACGTTTTGATAGCGTCAAATGACGACAACAATGCACAGTGTTCAATGGTGATGTCATTTGACGCTATAATACGGGGGGGGGGGGGATTTTAATCGGGTTACACAATAAATCGCTCTAAAGCGTATTAAAACTGTTTTATTAATTTTTTTCATCAACAGTATCGCTTCAATATATGCTTCTAAGTTGGAAAGTGCTGTTTATTCAGTGTTTTAAATATATTGAAAGTTCTTCTTTAAGGAGGCATGGGGGGGGGGGGCTCTCAGTTTAGGAATATCCAAGTGACCTATTACGCTGTTTGTAGGTTGAAAAAGCTCCTTTTTTTCACACAGACATTTAAAGAATTAAATTAACTACTGTCTATGTATGACTCTAAGATATCTAATGTCCAAAACATCTTTGTAAGAAAATACATTGATGGTTTATACAGATTCTATCAGTCATAGATCTTTGAGGAAATGTAAATTTGGTACATCCTATGACAATACTGGTATAGTTAGATCATAAAGATTCAAAAGATACACACATTAAAACATCCTCTGTGTTTTAATGTTTTACCACTGAAATAGGTTATGATAATGTTTTGTGTAGTAAATTGGATACCCTGTTAGATCAGAATAAAGAAAAATTATAATGATGCCAAGGTTGTTGTGCTTTAAGGTGGCGAAACAGGTTCAAATCTGTTTCCAACAATTCACTTTGGAGCTCATTTGCCACTTTCAGTACACATTTATGACCAGTTAAAGTCCATATAATTATTTGGTTTCAGCACTTTATTATGTACCTATCTATATCAATGGAAGGTCAATTTCCTTTATGCAAAATTTAAAAAAATCAAAAAAATTGACATTCAAAAATGTGAATCAACTAGTTTCCTTCAATTTTTGAGATATCAAAATAAAGAGTTACACCTATAGGGAAATTCAAGGAGTCTAATGGCAGGTCCACATCACTAATGATGGGGTCAGATCCAGACTATTAATTTTGCTCTATTATATCTTTCAAACTCTACTTGGGTTAAGAGGGTGTGGGTTTACTAATTTTCATTCCATGACTATATCAACTGGTACAAATAATGGGGGGGGGGTGGGGGTAAGTATTAGAATTAAAAAAAACAAAAAACTGTGTGTAACTTACATTCCCCTAATCCATTGACATATTCTTGACAGGTGGATCCAATTGGTCCTGGAGTAATGGTTTCACATTTGCTGGCCCCATACAAACTTAACGTAACAAAATGTGCTAGAAGTCCTGCACCAACAGCAACCAAAACAGCAACAGATAAACATATTAAAGCTTTAACTTTTGACAAATAAATCCCACTTTTATTTGTGCCATCATCCCCAAAGTCAAAAGTATCTGTAGTCTGATAATTCCTCATTGTAAAATTAGAAGAAGTTGAACAGTCCTTATGGTGTCTAATACATTTTTTTTGTAGAGATTATTTTTTCCTTGTTTCCATGTGGAAATTATATCTTATGCCTGGTCAACTCATTATACATGTGGTGAAAGGGAATGATCATGGACTTATTTTGAGAGGGGGGGGGGGGGGGTCATTTCTTGCTCATGATTAAATCTATTTGTTCCTTTGTTATTCAACCAACCTGTTATCTCTTATGATTGCCTTTATTTAATTGAAATGTGTAAATTATAAAATTCAAGGCAATATGATTATTCTTTATCAACAAACTGAGTAAATTATGAAAAAAAAATTGCTATTCAGTATTTTTCCTTGTCTAATGGGCTCATGTATGTGACATCCTAACCCCCTCTTCAAAACAACTAGGCAATACCTTATCAAGTTGCTGTCTTATTCAAACAGTCATTGGGCTATAATATATATTTATTATTCAGTTGTCTCTAGTCCTGTCATATGTGCTTAACCATTGACCTTCTGAACTGCTTGAGTCCTGCATATTTTGAATTTAAACTTTTAAAGGAACATGTTACTCACAGTTGATATACTTGAGGGACAAAGGGACCAGCTTTTTTGCTCCATTATAAAATAATGGCGATCCCATAGAAATGTTGAGGTTTTATCCAGTCCCTCCGAGAAAAAAAACTAGACATTTTTAATTGTTCATCCTCCAAACTTAAAACAAGGAATGTAGGAACAGAATGTCTATTATTTTAACAGTAAAACAGGTCATATTATTCAATGAATTTTTGCTGAATATAGTTACTGGCTATCTGGGGGGGGGGGGGGGGGGTCATTATTGCAACCAAAAAAAGGAAAAAAGAAAGAGAAAACGATGAAGAAAAAATACATACTACATAATAACAGTGTTTTTGAATAAATAATGTCTGTGTGTGAACTTGATAAGGTTAATTTGTACCCTCATGGTTCTCCAAAAACAAACAGAATCAATTTAAATTTGGCAAAACAAAACTAGATACTTTACTGGAGGATTCTGTTACAAACAATTAATGGTAGATTTGAGGAAAAAATGTCAAACTCACCATAGGTAGTCCAAGTATAGAGTTCCATTATATGATTAAAATGTAAAAGTAACATAAAATTCTGGAAAATTTACCATGGTTTTGTGGCTAAAAAAAGGGATGATGAACTTGTTATTTTACAGATGTTCCACTGCAGTACATATTTTTACACTAAGGTGTAAAGCCATATTTGAATTATCATTTTCATTCAAAAATAATGCTATGCTGTCAAATGCTTTCAACAGTGAATAAAAAAAATTTCAGTGGACTTTTCATCCACAATTTAAAATGAAAATGTCATCTTGCGCATCATCTTTTAGTGTTGACTTTTGGGGTGATTATTTTATAATCAAATACAGTGAAAAGTAAATGAGGAAACCAAATTGTAACTTAAGATGTCCTTAAGCCAAAAATATATACATATTACATTGTACTTTAATAACATTAATTTTAGGGGGTCAAAATTATAACATGGGATATTTGCGCATGCATGTAAAATGAAGTAGACCCTCATCTCCTTGATTATCCATATATCCTAACTGTTCATGCAAATGAAATTCTATTCATTTTTTTCTTGAAAAAAAAAAGTAGATTTTTTTATTGTTTCTCAAATGTCTAATGGAAACGTTATTTGTTTTTTTTATAGATTCCTTAATTACTACACATAAAAAAAAACCATACCTCTCATGAAAAACTGAAGGTGGATCTGTTGTAATTCTTTTTCATATTGACAATACATAGTCTACAATTTTGGACATAATTACTACAGCTGAACCATGAAACATATGGCTATTTTGGATGAGCCTGGTCTTCCTGTCTTTATTCATTCCATTTTTCTTTTCCCATAACAGCAAGTCATTTCAATATATCGGTTGCAGCATAATGTAGAGTTTACTTTTACAAGGGGACCAAATGGAGGGGTTTCCACAGACAGCCATATATATAGATGCAAGTGAGGAAGAAGCTATTGGTGATACTTATTAAGTTTATTCAAATGAAATTTCAACAACAAACAAAAATATTGAAAAAGGAAACTCACCGTCTTAATTTAATCTTTTATTTATAACTGATTATTCATTTTTATGCATAACTTGTCACGTAGCTAGAAAATATATGAGACCATCTTTTAGCAAATTTATCAGCTATAAAACTAAAACATTTGTCAAATCTATCCAAACTGCAAAGTAGACTTTTTTATATCAAGCACATTGGTACTAAAATTCTGTGTATAGTAGCCAAAAATTATCAAGATTCTAAAATGTTATTCTAAATTTCTACTTAAATCAATTTTGAGGTTCTTTATTCCCTTTTTGATAATAAATTCATGATCATATACGCTTACATCTGTGCATTTAACAAATATAATAATGTTTTTCTTGGTCCCACAACTATTCATGAGAAGAGATCTGCTGAAAATAAACTTATTCTCAAAATAAAGTAACTCTCTTTTTACAGATGCCATTCCCACCACATACCCAGTGGTTCAAGCATATATGAATGTTCATTATTCTCCTAGAATTCCTACATCTCATTGTATAACTAAATGAACAAGTGTGTATCAATATAATAGAGAAAAAATGTATCATGTCTAAGGCAAAACAACTATGTTCTCCACTTCAACACTGTCTATTCTACTCTGTATTCAAGCACACATCATCCTTAGACATAGTAGTTCAAGATCCCTTCAAAATGTTCCTGTTTTCCAGAAATCTGCTCTGGTTCTCCATTCTTCAAAACATATTCCTGAAAAGAAAAAAAATATCATTCTATGAACAACTTTGATATAGCATAAAATGTCCTAAGTTAAATGCTAGAAATAATTTGTTTGAAAATTGACAAATTTGGCTTCAATCTAAGAAAAGAACCATTTGCTTTTTGTTTTAATTTAAATATAGATTTGACTATCTCTAAACCACATTATCATTCCCAAGAAGCTGAAAATAAGGAAACGGTGAGCAGAAAAATAGATAGCTATGCTTGTTTATTTGTTAAGGCAAATTAAAAACTCTCCTAAAGAGTTGATAAGAGAATACATATAAGTGTAAAGAGACACTAACTTCACATTCTTCTAGAGTTGACTTTCCTTGGTTAATTTTTGACCCAATGCCCTTTTTGAAGCTGCTGTATCTTGCCTAAAAAAGAATGAAAAAAGATTGGATTTATATCATTGCACTACACATAAAAAAGAATCCCCATTGCATAGATATGGAAGTTCTAAAATGTTTTGACTCCTTCATCTCAGATGACAGTGTCAACATATCATCCGCATATTTTAAATCTAACGTAAGCAATACCTGTAAGTTCTTTGCAAGCACCCCTTCTTCTAAAATCTTTGCAGCGTTTCTTAAACCTCTTGCAAAACAGTCCATTGCACCTGAGAGACAAAATAAGAAAATAAGATGTGTAAACAGCAGAACTATACTTGTAATAGATTACATTTTGAAGGTGTTTTATTGCCAGACACTGAATTTCTTTTTAACAAAGCTACTTTTAGTTTTACAATGTTTGTTTCTTGGAGCTCCAGAAGTTGAAACCCTTTGAAATCCCAAAAGCTCATTTAGTGGGATTCAAATCCAAACCGATAGCCGTACAACATTTTCTATTTACCAATATGTGCAATAAACATATCCTTCACTTCAGTTGATTCTCTTCTGACCTTAGCATCAAAATTTAAACCACCAGGTTGAATACCTCCTTGTTCTATCACAGTCTAAAAAAAATACATGGATATATTTCATATCAGACAACATCCGATCAACCATAACGCTAGTTACATCAAAAGTTTCATCACGTCACTTTTTAGTTAATCATACATCAAGTTCACATAACATCTATACAAAAATTAAAATGCTTTCCTCTGTTTTTTCTTTGCATTCAGTAAGTGACTACTACCAAAATTTATAAAAACCCTTCGATATTTCCATAACCATCAGAGTTAGAATCCTACTTCATGGATAATATACATAAATATCAATGATTACTTCTATGCATTCTTTGTTCTTACCTTCATCACCATGGTAGCACCCTTTGGATCCATTGGGAACTGATCTGTATCCCATCCCAGATCTGGGGAACCAGTGTTAGAATCAATGGAACCAAGCATACCAAAACTAAAATTATAACATTTATAATTACAGAATAGAATTTTATTCACCAAAAGCATTATTCATTTCGTCACAATGACATAATACAATATAAGATCCCTACATCCATTGGATTTCCTCTAAACTAGAAGTATCCCAGAAATTTTAGACATCGGTACAATGCATATATAAACACATCAAGATAAGATAAAATAAGAAAATCTTTATTGGCCCAAAAACATGGGGAATTGGTTGAGACAAAATACTAATACTAGAGGTTACATAAGATTTAAAAACATAAAACAAGATCAATAATTCACTAGAGGTATAACTATAAATGGGAAAATACTCTTAAAATCTTTCCAAGAGATGAAAAAGAATGCTTACGCTGATGCCATCATGATGTCATGCTCATATGTATGGCCAGCCAAAGTTGTATGATTTGGTTCAACGTTGATCTAAAAAAGTAAAGACAAAAAAAATTTGATCCAATTCTAAATCATGTTATCCTGAGAAAATTGTAGTAACTGTCTGCTTTATCTATGCTACTTTCAAATAACACTCCACAAAAAGATAAAAGGAAAAGAAAAGCAAATACATCCCTCAACAGGCGCATATCAGTAATACTCTTTACCTTAAAATGTTTGTCCAGCTCAAAGTGTTTCAAAAACCCAATGACAGTCATAGCATCTGCCAAAAGAAAATGGTAATATTTCAGGAAAATTCAAATGATGAAACATAATACTATCCTGGCAAAAAATTAACTTACTAAATACAATTTACTAAATATAGCATAAAAAAATACAATTTTTCAGGGACTTTTATGTCCTTTACTAAAAGCTTGAATCAAACACATTATTCATAATTCAAGGCAAACTGTACATACCATAATCATACTGATGTTTTGTTGGTTCTTTTGGTTTTGGTTCAATCAAAAATTGTCCTGTGAATCCAATCTTCTCTTTGTAAGCTAAAATAATAAAGGTACTTCAAATAACTCAAAGAATTTGCTGGAATCTAATAAAAAGATGCCACATTAATTTTTTTATTTTCTTCTATATATTTTCAAAAGATAACAAATTGATTTCTCTTACTTTTATTTTGAGAACGTGAAATTATTCAATATTTCCTTATACATGTATTATACTACAAGAAAACAGTTAAAGAAACATAATAACAGATTAGGTTCACTTACCAATAGCCATTTCAAAGAATTTAGCCATATGTGAAAGCTCTCCCAGAAGATCAGTGTTCAGCAAACTCTGATATCCTTCGCGGCCTCCCCAGAATACTGTAAATAACACATTAAAAAAATACAATAACTACTTTTGTAATTAATGACACTCACTCATGTATCTCCTTTTAAAATACAACAAATAAAACAAATACTAAATCAAGAATTTTACATAGAAACATAAATAAGAAAATGCAAATATTACATCATACCATAATTTTCTGCTCCAAGCTTTTTTGCAATTTCCAAACCTTTCTTGAGCTGGGCACCAGCATAGGCTACAACATGAGCATCAGGGTTAGTGGCAGCCCCATTCATGTATCTGGAAAATAATTTACATCCAGAAACAGGATTATGATACCTATCTACTTCATCAATTCAACTGAAGTAATTTGCCATTCATTTTTATAATATTTCCCAAGCTACTGATTACCAGAATATCTCTAAATTGGGCTGAACACTTCTTATCCTTATACCATTTCAATGTATATAGTATGCTTATAATACTTTACACTAATGTACACAATATTTTGTTCTTGCTCTGACACTTCAAAATTCTACAATAAATTTGACATGTAATGTCTGTTTTAATAATGGGTAGAACTCCTTATAGTCTGACAGCTGAGTGCCAAAAAGTACGCTAGTTAACGAAATGATGTGCAAATCCGATGAGGACGCAGGCT